>CATQJL010000001.1:4786201-5035346 GCA_958299035.1 Cylicocyclus nassatus
AAGCAGTGGTATCAACGCAGAGTACTAATTGAGCAGCTGAAGAACGCGCGACCACCACATTCAATTCAATGGGATCCCTTAGGCGAAGTGAACATAATATTTTCAACCAGAATGTCATACAACCACTCAGGGTGGAATTTCGACGAAATACGCGATTTTTGCACTTTGAGCAAAATTCATGAAGACGTGTTTTCGTAGGCTCGTACCTCGGAGAACTTTATAGACTGGAGCCTGGGCATGCACCTTTTGATAGTACAGTTCCTAATGATTTTGAATTAGAAAGGCAAGCAGGAAAGTTTTCTGACAAATTCGCGAAAAGTGCAGGCAAATTTACGAACTTTCATGACTCAGTTACAGTCACCTCACAATATCTCTACAAAAAAGACCACTATTTTCGTAAACAGCGTGTTCGAGAACCTCTATAAGCGAAGTTTCGTTACAATTCAAGAGCATCAACATTTTGACCAATATCCATCGGCGAGCTTCCAGAGCGTAAAACGAGAAAAAATGAAATAACCCGAACATCCCGGGAAACTTGCTCATAGAGGTTATCTGGCCTGCTGATTTCGAAATTCACATCAGCTTAGCAAGATAGCTTCGTATTCCAGGATTGTGGCAAGTAGAAGTTCCTGCGACAAGATTTTTCCCCAATTCACCAGTCCTTCTATCTCCCTTCGAAAGAAGTTTGCGGAGACTATTTAGCGATCATTAATCTGTAAGGGAGGTACTACCGAATCGCCCTTACAATAGTCTACTAGGGGCAATGCGCGCTACTTTACATCTTTGCAAAGTGACGTCGCAGAAAGATTCGCGAATACTGAAATAGGAATATCAAGGGCATGCTGCATATCGAAAGGTTCGCCTTGACGAGCTGAGCACGATGCTTTTTTCGGATTCAGAATACATTCATTCCGAAGAAAGTTATGACAGTTTCTTCTGGAAAGAAATCCGCAGCTATACTTTAGTGCGCTATAATTTACAAGAACCGTACTATCGAATATTACTTATCAGTATCCTTTATGTTAGATAGGCGCTGCGTTACATCCTCGCAAACAGACCTCCGCAGAAGAATTTGAGAAAACTGGAAACGGAATCGGATTCAGAATTTATTCATTCTGAATGGAGTATGACGTTGTGTAGTTTGCATGATTCGCGTGATTCCGCGGAAATCCCGGAATGTCGCAAAACTCCCAGAACGTTGCGGACTTTCGCAAAACCCCCGGAATTTCACGACAAACAAGGAAAATCTGCATTTTTGTGAGCTGTTGGTTGTAGATAGCAAGAAATAGAGTAGAGCATGAAAGAATTCAAAAAGACTTCGATAGGGAGGCAACAGCCTATGTACGCGCATCGTTCGCGGGCGTGTGGACTCTGATGGAAAGATGCTCGAACACGCGTTTGCGCCGTTTCGCACCTTAGATCGATCACCTTTGTGGATCTGGATTTGTATGTCATACGCAGAAAACCGAAGTGTTCAGCTCATCTTTGAAACTCCTGTTGACAGGCGACTCCGTTCATTCACAATTTATAGAGCGGTGAATTTTTTTGAAAGAGCATCTATCTACTGCACCGAATACGCAGTTGAACCGAAAAAGCCTGTAGATCACATTCTATAAGAGATAGAGCGGTAAAAACTCGCACAGCGTTTCCTAAAGTACATTCCTTACTGTATGTCAAAAATGATCCAATTTTGTGATATCATCAGTGATAAATGATAAAATGGTGATATCAATGATAACGACAGATAAGACTGGCTTAAATTCACGCGGTCGATTCCCACGTTCATCTTCCATATAGGTGCAGAATTTCAGCCCATCGGCGTGAAGCGAGTTGAAGCGAAAATGCCATTTCAGGTAAGAACTGGCAGCAATGACATGTGTCGATCAGAAATCGATCGATTGCTGCAGCGAGGGATCTACCAATTGACCAAAAAATAGAACTAGGAAATCCTGTAGATCACTTATAATGAGAGAAAGAGCGATAGAAATTCACACAGCGTTTCCTACACTACTTTTCTTACCATGTGCCAAAAATGATCCAAAAATATGATATTATCAGTGATAAATGATAAAATGCTTATATCAGTGATAAGGGTAAATAAAACTGCCCATTTTTTCGCGATAGTTTTCGATAATGGGAACTTAGTACCAGAACCTCCTATTCGCGATTTACACGGTGATTGATGTCCACAAAAGCCTTAACATAGAAAACAACAAGGTATCACCATATGTCTACCGTGTCACAATAAATTACGGACATATTGTATACCAGAAGATTCGTCTCATCAAGCTGAAGCCAAATCTTCACGCAGATTACAAATAAAGCTGTTTTAAAAGAAGTTATAGCTAAATCCCACTTATCCCGCAAATCCCGCGAATCCCGCAAATCCCGCGAATCCCGCGGATCCCGACAATCCCGCGAATCGCGACAATCCCGCAATTTTGGACAAATTCTACCGCTGCAACTGTAGATAGTCCGGGCACTATGCTACACAACCTGTGCTTTCCAACCTCAGTCTTTTCCTGGCCTTAGTTACGAATTTTCAAACTACCGTGCCCATGCACGTTTTTGACGTCGTTCGTAAGCTTCTTAGTCGAAAAAGTTTTTTGTAGTTCAAAAATGTCATTTTTTTTCTCCGTGCAAAAATTTGTGTCGCATACGGGAATCGAATTTGCTGGTCTGAAGTATGCCCGAAAATTCAGAAAAAAATCTTGCAGAATCTCAAGCATTATTGAAGGTGTGTATGTGTGCTACAGATGCTGGGCGCACCCATTGGCCTAGTAATTCTGCTTTCGAAACCTTAATGAAGTTCTTACGCAGGTGTTTTTGAAATTGCCATTCATTTATGCAGATTACCTCGAGGACTGTGGACAGGGGAGGTAAGGGGGTAGGTAGATGGGAGAGGGTGGGGGGGGGGGGAGGGTCGTACGGATGGGTACCTTTAAGGGGGGGGGGTCGTAAATGAGGGTCCCGGATCGCATCAACACGCTTGACCCTGGTTCAGAGACGCGATCTGCAAAGCTCCAATTGTTCCCAACTCATCGTAAGGATTTTCTGAATTACAGAAGAAAAAGCGTTCTATCAACCTACGAAAGTTATACCTACATGCTGTGCATGTGAGGTTTGGAGTTATTAATTGCCAGATCGCGTGGCGATCGAAATCGAGTGAGGTATGCCCGCGGCCTAACATTGTCATTTTCATTCTAATATGTTATTTCGAAATCGATACCCGTATTCTACGCCGGCTAATACTCTTCAAAGGTTAAGTTTGGAAGCAAAATGATATTTTCGCGAAACTTCTTCACGCTTTATCTTGCCAAAAGCACATTTCTTCTGTTAGATTGGGAAGAAACGTTGTCTTTTGTGCTATGATATGCTATCGCAGCAGACAAGAAAGTTTAGGGGGTGCAGCTGAAAGACTGCAATGAGTTTGATCCATTCGAACTTTTGAACCAACATCTAAAAAGTTCGGAAAACTTGCAAAATCGAGAGCTGTGTCGTCGCCGAAGAAAATCTACCCCTCCCGCTCCAGTTTGCTCATGCATATCCACGTCAGATACTCATAAATACCGATTATGTATTTCTTTCTCGGCTAGACATTGAGTAGGCGATGATCTTTTTCCGAAGCAGTGAGTTGCCTTACACTAATAGTTGTATGTTACAAGCCTTTAGAAATACAATCGTGTCTAGCTTTCTAAAAGAGATAGTCTATTATGTAAATAACGAACTTCCGGTGGTTGAGATTTGTCATGCAAAATTTAATACTTTTTAAAAACTAGCTTTTAAGAAAGGTCAAAATGCCACCGAAAAGATGTACCTGGGAAAGTGTTATATTAGGTCGTTCCGAAAGTAATGTCGTTTTTTTCAAATGAACGCCACAATTCGTGGAACCAAGATTTTCAAGAGCTCTTGGGTTTATTCGATTCAGAATTTTGTCCTCTTTCTAATGGTTGTAATTTCATTGCATAATATGCAATGAGCTCTCAAAAAATTACCAAAACCTGCGACTCATGCTTTTTGTCATGGTCAAGTTCAACAATTTTTCTATATTTTTGTACTGATTCCCCGAAGATGTACAAGTAATAGATAAATAGAGGAAACCCTAAAAGACACAAAACAATTTTTTTCTTTTCCTTAGTTTGCTTCCTAGAGTTTGTAGAACCAATTTTTCGATGCTGTCAAATTCCATATTTGGTCAACTCAGACCTCACAGAACAACAACCGGCAAGCAACTCGGGTGTCATTCAACGCAGCTTTTTCTCCTCTTTTTACCAGTTGTTTTTGGTTTCCGATTCATAAAGTTTTCCGGAAAAAATCACCATAATTCAGGTTTTCCAGGGTGCCCCAGGCTGCACCCAAAATTTCCGAAAGTTGCTAATTTGAAGCGGTAAATGCTCATATGCTTTGTAAAATTAGTGTTAAACCATAATCCACCTTTGTAAGTTTCAGAATCCGAAAGTTTATTGGTGTTTGATGCATATGTGTTTGAGACAAGCCTGCAAAAATTCGGTGACTTCATCGAAAAATCTATGCAAAATTTAAAACGTGATACGGAGAGCAGCAAAAAATGGCACCATTTCCTATAGGGTTTGCTCTATCCATCCATTACTTGGACTCTTTCCGGGAATTATTACAAAAAATCAGAAAAATTGTGAAACTTGACCTTCCCAAAAAGCATGGGTTGAAGATTTTAGTAATTTTTCAAAAACTCAACGAGTATTCTGCAGTTTAATCATAGCCATTGGAAAGACATGAAATGCTGCATCGAATGCTACCAAGATCTCCTAAAAATCTTGCTTCCACGAAATGTAGCGTTCAATTGAAAAAAGCGACATTACTTTCGGAGCGACCTAATATAATAGATTATCTCTAATTATAAAACAATCTACCTTATTTACAAGTTTTCTGTACAGCACAAATCATAGAATTGTGCTGCGTAAAAATTTTTCCACCTGGTCAGTCAAATAGTGGTACAGTGTGAATGTGAGAGAAAGACAATATTTCCTTTTTGCGGAACTAAGAGAAAGCGGGGTTCGGACAAGGTGGCCCCAATAATTCCTAACGAACAACGTCCCCTTGACTTCACAGCACTTCTACGACCTGCCCTATCGGGTGTACTCACAGAGAAAAGAAACATAAAAACAGACAGAGCACCGAAAATCACTTCAAAATTCAAAAAACCTAATTTTGAATGGCTTGCTTTGACAGCATGCTGTGTCCGCCGGGCACCACTGCGAGCTTGAATCAGCAATGCTGCAAGCATAAACAAATTGGGGAGGGCTGTAACTAAGCGGAGAGAAGGGGTTTGCGGCGACTCAAGGACGCATAACAGACAAGGGGATATAAAGTAGAATTATGTAAAAAGTTTGAAAAAATCATGTGAGGGAAAAAAGTTTATGACTTTTTCTTTTCACGGCCTTTCGTGGGCGTCCAGCTGGCCGTAATGTCAGCTAACTCCTGAAAAAGTTTGCCACGAATTCACTCTACGTAAGTTTTTCATGATTTTTTTTTCTTCTATATATGATTTCAACCCCTATCACACACCTGCAAACCAAGTTTGGTGTCATATCATTGCATCTCAATTGTAAACAAGGCTTTTGTTTTTCTAGGATACCGCTGTGTTAGAGCGTGCCGCCTGCATGCCTGTAGTATACCGGTGACGTGCTTGCGTCTCTTGTGCTCGGACCCGCAAAAACGACATATCCTTTGCTTGTTAACCCTAAAACGATATCCAACCCTCCCTTTACCACCTGTGCCGAGTCCTGGGAGAAAGAACAAGCAAAGGAGGAGCACATAGCCTGCAAAGCCAAATTACCTTCACATCTGGCATTCTTCATACTTTACTGTTCCTTTGAGGATTATAATAGGGCAAAAAGCTCCATTGTAATCCCTGGCCTTGACTCAATGCAGATGTAAGAAGACGGCTGGCTCGGTAGGCTATTTGACCCAAGATCAGTTACTTTTGGTCTTTGAAATTCTTATATAATGAGACGGTCAAGCTAGAACTGTACACTTGTAGGAAGTCTTTCTTTCAGGAGCTATGGCTTTATGACAATACCAGTATTATGACTTGCTTTATACGACTTATTTTTGATACTACACACAAAAAGAAATCCCTGGAGTCACCTATGAAAATATCAATTAACGCAGAATACGTATTTACTTCAAAATAAGGGACGTAGTTTGTGACTGTGTCTGATTGTGTCGTATGCATCAAAGTTCTCTTCTTTTGTAGTAAATTGCAGCAATGGCTTCGCAGGTCACTTTTACACCAGTTTTGATCACCCTACCTAACAGCGCTTCAAGTTCCTTCTACAAAAAGTCAGTATCATAGTTTCGCGACTGCAAATGTTCGAAGCAGAATTGGCTTGAGTAAGTCAAACTTTGCTCATGTTCGCTTCCTCTCATAAGAAATCATACTGCGATCTGCGTTTTTGCTTTCATTACAGTATGGAAGTTTGAGGAGACTTCATAAAGTGTTGAAAGCATGACAATCCTCTGCCTTGGAAAATGTTTCACATTGAAAATACACTTCCATGAGATTCTTCCAGCAGAGAGCTCCATATGCTTTAGTTGTTATTTTGCAAAACGTTTGTTTATTTTTTTGGTACTAGCTGCTAGCCTGTTAATATTTCTTTTTGAGAACAAGCTAGTCAGCTTGAATACTCGGTTCTCAGACAGTCGACGGCATACCTCCGGAGCAGAAATGGCAGAGCCGCGGGGTTTTCCCAGCGGGGGTTTGCCACTCGCGCTTTAAAGCCCTCCCATTTTGTGCTCCGGAGACCTCCCATTTATGCTCCGGCGTCCTCCCATTTTGTGGTCCGGAGACCTCCCGTTTTGTGCTACGGAGCCCTCCCATTTTGGACTCCGGAGCCCTCCCATTTTGTGTTCCGGAAGTCTGCCGCGGCATACTGTAATTAGCCCTAATCAAGCTTCAAACCTCAATTGCGTCTTTAAACCTTACCCAAATTAGCTCTAGACCAGCGTGAACATGGTATACGACCGCCGAATACGACCTCCCCCCCTCGGGTAGGAGTTCAGCACGACTTTAACCCCGTTCACCCCCTCCCTCTCACCCCTAGCGTTTGTAGATAGAAGATAGTGAAGAGACAAGACATTTATTTCAAATTAACTGCAAACAATCTACTGCAAATCGCAAAACAAAACTTTTGTTGGATATTGCATTGAGCTTGAGTTCGCTTCCGTCCATAGGTATCATCACGTTTACTCCACGACGGCTGCAAGTATCGAATAAATGCAGTTGAGCGTATAGTAATCACGCCATACGTACTGTCGCTCAGCTTGTACATTTTCCTACGAAAACGATTATCTGAGAAAACAGCGAGTGCCGAAAGCCGACTTGCCCTTTCCTCCTTCACTCTCCCCTATCTGACCCCTCGTCTCCGCTTTTTTGTAGGATTAAAAACAGGAACACTTTGAGCCGATGTTGTAAACTCTTGATCGATGCGTTTTGGCTTTTTACGTGTCATAAAAGGATCACATGAACTGCTTAAGAGGTCCACTATACTATGAATGTTAATCCGTTTAGCGCCAAAAATATAAAACGCGCTAAGAGGAGAAGTTCAGAATAGATGCTTGCTTTCGGACTGTGCCAGAAACGGCATATCCTATAGTACCTCCAAGACCAATAGCACCTTCGAGACCAGCTATCCTAATACTGCGACGAATAGTGGATGTTGTTTATACGCCATAACTGAGGATTGTGACTAAAGGAATCATATGAGGAAGTACTATAGTTCATTTGAGGACGCAAGCAATACCGTTTCTGCGACTACTGGCTTTTTTTATATGCTACAACATATACAACATATATCATTCATCCTCTGACTAGGAGACGCGAGCACGCTCTGCGTACGTTTGATCAACAAGTTCATGGATGAGTTCTAACGCGTTTTGGTTATTTAATATCAGGAATACGAAAATGAAAGTGTTTAAGCCAGCGTGGTTCAGCGAGCTCAAACATGTTCTTCCACGAAATCTAATAGTAAATCGATCAAACGCGTTAAAACTCATTCATGATCTTGTTAACGAAGTGTACGCAAAGCGCGCTTGCGTCTCTTAATCAAAGAATGAATGACATATCGTGTGACGAGTAGTCTACAGAGGCGAGTGCCTTTCGCATGTATTGAGCCTCACAAAATTAACTCACGTTAACATAAGCACTTCAACAGAAAAAAACACTCACAAAGAACTGAATTATGTCCGCCATAGATGCCAAATACAGCGTCGCTTATGAGCAGCATATAAACTGACAAGCTCATGTAAATTTGAACGATGTAGTTTGCTGTGCAAAGGATCAAGCCAAGAAACGAATTAGAGTGGAACTTTGATGCTCCACATATCCGCAGCTAAAATAACTTTGTTCCAACGTCATGTATAACCTACCAAAATCATAGCAATCCCCACCTCACCTGCACTTAATGCTAGAGTTGAAAAGAGTGCCAGAAGCAGTACGATGGATGATAAAAAATAAAAGTGATTCGCTCCAGCTTGTATGACTTTGTCAGAGTAATAGGCTGATATATTCGAACAAAAAGAAAGTCCTAGAAACGAAAGATTAGGAAAAGCTGAGCAAGCATTACAATACCTGATCATGATGTGCAATGCAGACTTTTTCGTACGTGAGATTCTGGAAGACTGGGTACTTCAGAAGGCTCGTGAGCATGTAGAGAAATAAAATGATCTCCGCAAACAATTTCCTGAAATGCAAAGTTTCCCAGTGTGAGAACGATTGGGACCGAAAAGCTAACCAGGCTTAGTACGACCAGCGCGACCAGCACGTTGCATAGCACTAGCCTTAGATATCGGACATACTATTAGTGACTCAACACCAATTCTCTGTTTATGAACTTTTTGTTTCGAAAACCCAAGATCTATCACAAAGACCACTCCATCAATAGTCAATGATGTCTTAGCAAGTTGAAAAAGCCAAGCACTAAAAGTGATTGAGTGCATCCGCGTGAAAACCTAAAACCTGAAACCTGAAAAGAAGCAACTGAACAACATAAACGCCAAAAGCGCCGAAGAGCAGCACGGAAAAGAAAAAGAACGGAGAACGCGGAAAAACGACAGTAAGTCGAGAACGAGAGCCGAACACCAAAAGTGATTGAGTGCATCCGCACGAAAATCCGAAACATAAACCTGAAAACGAGGAATAGAACAACATAAACGCCAAAGCGCCGACGAGCAACACGACCAAAAAAAACGAGCGCGAAAGAAAAAAGAGTAAGTCCAGAGCGACGGCAGCTTATTTTCGAAAATGCTAAGCTGCGTATCACAGCAAATTGGCTGCGTACCTGTTGTGCTCCGGAGGTGTCCCAAATCTGGCGTACCTCCGGAGCGCAGATCTGTGCTCCAGAGCTCTCCCATTCTGTGCCCCGGAGACCTCCCATTTTCTGCTCCGGAGCCCTCCCATTTTGTGCTCCGGAGGTGTCCCAAATCTGGCGTACCTCCGGAGCGCAAATCTCTGCTCCCGGGCTCCCCCAAATCTAGCGCACCTCCGGAGCAGAAATTTGCGCGTCCCGGAGAGGGGTCCCATTCGCCTGCATGTGACGTCACCGTGACCTACAAGAAGGGACCGCCCCCTCGCCCCGCTCTCAATGGTCAATTGGGTCCTCCGCAGCTTTGCCAGACTTCGACTGTCCTCCGGAGCTACGGCACCGACTGTCTGAGTTGTTTCAAAACTTCGGTACAAACTGCGGGTGTTTTTATTTAAAACGTTAAAACTCTTTTCAAAATCAACATTCGAAGAACTCAAATGCTGGATTAAGAGAAATTATGGCTACTTCAGATACTGCCAAAAAATCAAAGAGGAAAAAGAAATTTTGAAGATTTCTATGAGGTTGGTTTCCTTCTCGATTGCCTTCCAGCGGCTTACTCGGCTCCGCTCGGCCCTGTCAAAAGACTACGATAAAGGTCTATTCCTATCCGTGTACGACCTCTCCCTGTGCTCACTTCTACCCAATTCCCATTACCGCTGTGTTAGTAAACAGCATGCTCACTTACCGCTGTGCCAATTCCCAGCCCTGTAGCTTGAACTTTGAGAAAAATCGATGGAAATCGACAAAATCGATATCGATAACGAAAAGTAGCCTACAACACGCTTCCTGCCCCGAAGCGTAGGCGCGCCAATTTGGTTCAAATTGGTTCAGATACAAGAATTTCTATTTGGCACATACGTACACACAGACAGATATACAAACCACATTCAGCTTTATATTTAAGATTTTGACACACTAATGCCCCCGTATAAGGACAGGCAGGAATATATGGCTGCCTTCATCATCAAACAACCTATATATTAGAGACCGTTCAATGGCTAAAGAAAATTCAAGTTGTATTGCTGCGTCGAAATATTCATGAACAAATCAAAAAAGCCATTATTTGAGCCCTTCTCCGCGCGCGCAAGTATGCCGACCTTCAGATATTTGATTTTCTTTGCTGCGAACGAAGAAACCTAATGAGCTGTTTGTCTTTGCTTGCTCTCGCTTCACTTCAACATATGCAACTGTATACATCACTTACCGCTACACATAGATTGTTGTCGCATGTTAAATAATAGAGTTTCTGTAATCTTCGGAAAGTAAATTCGAAACGCAACACATTGTTATGTGAGAGGAAAAGTGTGCGTAAATTAGCCCACTATTCCCACACTCATTATAAAATGTAGATGGCGACCACTGCGGAAATTTTCTCTACAGAAAACTCTGTGGGTGGCTGCATTTTGATACATTAAATCTTGTTGCTGCTTCTAGATGCTATTCGAAATAATGCAGTAAGTGCAGAACTCTGGGGTAGTCGTTTTGAAACAAGGCAACTTAGAAACGCGCAGAACTTCGCAACAAACCTATTATAAAGCTGATTGTCTGTTTGTCATATATGTCTGTGGGTATGTATGCTTCGAATGGAAAATTCCATTTCTGAACCTATCAACCTACCAATCTTGCACATATGCATACACTTCGGGGTGGGGAGGGGGGGGGGTACTAGTAGCCTACTTTTCGTTATCGATAGATATCATTATCGATTTCTACCGTGTTTTGCAAAGCTCTGCTACGTGGCTGGGAGTTGGCTCAGGAGGTGAATGAGCATGCTGATCACAAGTACTATATCACTTTTTAGAAGTATCAATTACCTGTCGGTTTTATCGATTTTTTGCAAACTCTAAGCTACTGCGGAGTTGTCACAATGGGGTAAGTGAGAGACCTTATCACAGATAACAGTGAGGGCAGGGTACTGAAATGTAGACGCAAGACCTGGACTGAGAATCGTGTCCAGAGCTCAAGCATGAAAATACTTATCATGGTGCAGTATGTTTCAAGTAAACATACAGAATCCGTTCAAAGCCTTGCAGAGTTCAACTTATCCACTTGGATTATCTAGTAAAAATAGATTTTGATGGGCAGAGCAGCAAAAATGAGTTTTTTATATTTCTTATAGCAATGCTTTCGCTGGATATCCGTAAGCATACAAGCACGCAAATTGTACTTTTTTCGATCTTTTTTTATAAGTTTATTAAAAGCTGTCGTGCCTTTGTAATCTATTCTTTTTTCAACGAAAAAGTATCGTAGTCTTTGTTAAAAGTGTTCTTTGTCTCACATAAATTATAACCAATTGGAAGTATTAGGTTGTAAAGAAAGTGCACGGGCACTTATAGAAATTTCATGACACATTTTCTTGGCACTCGGCCGGGCTTTGACACCGAGTTTTTTATTCTGTTCAGTAAAGGGAAGCTTAACTTCATATCCGCTCCGCTTCTAACTTTTATCGATGCCAAGACGTGTTTGATCTTCACATCAAATAAGAAAATCTTTCCCACCATAAAAGTTCCACAATTTTTCTTCCTGTGGTCATCTTTTGTGCATTTCAAAGAATTTCGTCTAAATCGTGAGTGTTTTGACTGAAAAACCTGTTAACTTCTGACCCGCAGCTGCACTTGAGTTTTGCGATTTGCGCTCGGAAATGAAGATGTTGAACTTGCCTCTGACTGGAACTCTTTTCGCAGCTGACGTCGCTTCTGCGGGAATCGCCACGCCTGGATGATGGGTTTAAAAGATGTGTACTGCATTTCCCCAACAATGTTCGCAGTAATCGAAGGTTTGGTTTTCCCTGTGCAGAACGAGAAGACTTTAAAGTCACTTGCTCGGTGACTGGTGCAACATGGTGCATTTTTGAGAGCAAAAAATGGTCAATTTTTCAAACTCTCTGGAAAAACTTTTTCTTGTAGGTGGTCGCTCGGATGCTCAAATAGTCTGCATAACAGGCCCAGCAGACTTCTATATAATTGCAGCATCTGAGCTCTCCAGCACTCACCAAGCCTGAGATAATGATGCACAAATAGGCCACTTTTCGCGTCGACCTTTCTCCCTTCTGCGCATGCTGGTGGACCGCAGTGAGGTGCTGAAAAGCTAGCAAGACAAATATATGTTGTAGACAAATTTGTCTTTGTAATAATGTTTGTAGCTTTGAAGAAGAATCAATCTGCTTGAAGTTACAGCGATTTGAAAAAAATTTCCGCAAGTGCCCGGGAACTTTCTTTAGACCAAATAACACTGATTATCCTAAATTACAAAATTTCTAGCAGTCGTAGCTATAAACTCGAAGCGTTTGTCCCAAAAGTTTTACATCTTACAATGTTGTATATCTTTTCGATTATTTAACCATGAAGCCAAAAACACAAGGGTAGCATCAAAGCACAAGTGCACAAAGCCGTAAGTTTCGTATGCATGTTCTTTGATCATAAGTGCTCACACTTCTACCTGCTCAGAGTGTGCACCTGTTACTTACAGCAGGTGCATATTTTGTCTATCTAAACATTTTTAATCAAAATCTGTGATTGAGCAACCTGCACATGCATATCTAGACTGCCATCTTATTTTTACTGCCTACTTCTAGACTTTGAAATATTAAGCAGATCGGCAAAGCAAATTTAACAGCAAATCATCCAAGCCGCAGAGCACAATGAAGTAATGATACAGTGTGCATGGTAGACAAAAACTGAGTCATGAGAGGTCTGAACCTGACACTTATGTTTGAATTTGGTGCTTGATATCGGAGCGAAAAGATTATCCTCTATTCTAAAGCTCGCTTTCTGCAGGATGTATTATCTCCACAAGTTCGCTGTTGCGTGGATGAAGGTCCTGTAACTATTTGACTTGTAAGTTCTTGAAACACTCAAATTTTTCGATAAGGCCAAAGTCATAAAAGGACTGAGCTTGTCTTCAAGGGTTGAGCCATACTGCGCATAAATGGGGCGTGCCACGTACGCCTCATTTCTTCTTATTATTCACACAGAATCAATGTAGACTTTCAAACACAATAGCGGATAGCGAAAAAAACTGATAACAATAATCCAAACATCAAATTCTAATAAATACTTTCGATAGATATACATATTGGGACACTTGATTTTTCAAACATTCTTCAAGATCTCTTTCTGATTAGCTATGAACAACCTGTAATTTGAACGCTTTTGTTTAAAGTGACCTTCGCAGGTTATCTTGACAGCACCTTGCAGCACCTCACCGATATTTCTTCGAGCGGCGCTTCAAAGAAGTCAGACAGACTTTTTGAACGCCATCCGATATTGTGCTACTGCAACTGAAAGTCCCTCTACATATGGCATACCATTCAAAAGAGCTTTCCAAGCTCTTTCTAATGATTACTTGAATATTCAAAAATTGCCCATTATTTCATACAAAAAAGGCACTTTATTCGAAAAAGTGCGGCGTTCGGCACAGATTTTCAAACTATAATTCATGTTTTGGCCCACAATTTTTTGAAAATGAGAAAAGTAGTAATCTGCATATATGTAGATAAAGCGTAAAAAGCGCCTATCGGAAAGCAACTGCTAAGGTTGAGCTTATTTAATTACTCTGATGAAAGAATAAGCAATATGTCTCCTGATACTCAATGCTATATCTTCTGTTCTAAAGCTGTGGGAGCACCGACCTATCGTGGATTTGGTGACAGTCCCCTCACCCACTGCTGCGCAGATATCTTTGATAGGCTCACTTGTTCTACTGCGGCGCTGCTGCTCAAAGTTCGAAATTACTTGAAGTGATGAGCTTTGATCTCAAGCGCTTATAAAAATAACGCCATATGATAGTGCCCAACTATAGACTCCATCAAACGCTTTTGTTATGTACTAATATATGCCAAACTTGGACTTCCAATTAGTTTTTCTATTTGAAAAAACTGCATTTATTCTCCAGGTGCCCCATTTCTTTTGGATCACCCTAAAGTTTCTTGTTAATATATAGCCTGCTGAAGCAGGCCAAATTTTGCTTGCATGTAAAATAAAATACTTTTTTCGACCGATAGTCATAGTTTATCCAGCAATTATCTTGGTAGACTGGTGAGGAAGTTCCATATACAGCAGCAACATTGTCGCTTTCGAAAACTGCGTAACTAAAAAAATGCGCCGAAAGTGCTGCAGTGAGAAAACTTTCAAATCTACCCTGTTTCAAGTCTCGTTCTTATACTAGAAATCAGCACTGCTTGCTCTTTTTGGCGTTGTTTCAATCTGAAAGGCGACTTTTACATTAAGGCGCAGAAGATGCGTTTTTCGTCTGAAGTACCGCACTAATGTACCACACCTTCATATTTGTTAAAAAATTTCGTTTACATTATTGTCTTCAGCAATTTTGAGCTATCCGCCATTGCGTTTGAAAGTCTACATCGATTTTCTGTGAATAACACGTTCTAGATCTTATTTGTCCCTTTTTCGCAACACAGATAGCTGATAACGGTCGTCTAACTTATCGTACAGTACTTCGAGCTACATTTTTGAAACCATGATCAAACTATCTAAAGGTTGTTCAGAGCCTCGATTTATCAGATTTTCTGTTTCGGATTTTATTGGACGCTCATGATATTATGCTTAGCTAGGCTGGCTAAGCTGACGTAACTTCAGCATCCTTTTTGTCATCACATCACTTCAAGGCGATGATACAGTAAATTCTACATGAATAAAATTTACATTCTGAGCTGTACACTGAAAGTACAGTACAGTTGGACTTTTTATATTACGAAATCATGGTGCGATTTTCAACCTTTTTGAAGATAAAAACTACACAGAATTATTCTGAATGTCAAGCTGTGAATATAAGCAATCAGGACAAGTTGATAAAGCCTGTTTCTGTTTCTGAAATCAATATTGCCTGGTTCACACGATTAATCCTAAAAAAACTCTCAAATGCTGCACTTGACCTCGAATCATAACAATGTTCATGTTTTCATAATACCTTTCATCTATGTGATTTTAAAATGAATGTCATAAACTCTAAAAATTGACATTATCTGAAAATTTGTAAACTCCGCTTCACATGCAATTGACCTTTATGAAATAAAACTTCTACTTGTTATTTCTGTGTCCATCGGACTTTTATCGTGTGCACGGCTGCCATCATGAATGGAGTGAACAATTTTTTTGCTAGACTGAGAATTTTATGGAATTAGTCAATACCAGCCTAGTAACCCACATAACGAGATAGATTAAGATGAACTCTAAGCAACCACATTCTAACTGAACTTGGATAATTGAAACAAAATTGTTGTCAGCATTAAATAAGTTTGACAAATGCTTAACGGACTAATAAGAAGAAAACTCTCCTATGTGTGGGGCGATGGAACACAGGCAAAAAGTGACGGTATTCAAAGAGTCAAACGAGCTCTATTCTTCGCTGCAAATCAATGCTGCAATTATATTTTATTCACAATTCTCTAGTTTTAAAAAAATGTCCAACTCATGACTACATAAACTCTTTCTAACCATCTTTTTTCTATTACGGAAGAAACGCGAAATTGATGTCAAGTTCGCTTACATTGAAAGCTCTAACGAGCTCGTTGCTTGTTCTTTTGACGAAATTCTGCAAACTGCCCCAAAAACAAGATGATGGAAGCTGAAAGAGCTTACGAAATCATAGGATACAAGAAATGCAGGTCTGAATTTGTTATGATAAGCTGTCATGCTGATTTGTCTTAGAGCTTGCTTGGTTGTTTTCGTATTCATCTTTCTTGCTCGACCCTTAGTAAAAGGATGATTTTGTCGTCGGCAAATCCTCAACTTGAAGCCTAGACACAAAATTACTGAAATCGTACCCATCTACAAGTTCAGAGTTCAGTGAGTAGCTAAGTGGAGTGCGGATGATGTCAGCAAAACACATTGGAACATTCGTAATTATCACACGTCAACATGCTAAACTATTATTAGTACTGCTTCCGACGAAATCCAATCTATTTGCTCCTTTTGCGGCCATTTGGCAATACTTCTTACTTATAGGAATCTAACGCGCTGCAAGAGTTCCCATTCCTTAAGTTTTATAGCGAAAAACAAAGGGGATCTTTACTTTCTGGGACCAATGAAGGTATATTTCTGTATATTCTTCTTCTAGTCTTATAGTCTTCTTGTATATTTTTCTAGCGTAAGGTCTGAAAGGATAAAAATCTGACATTAGACGAAAGCTAATATTACTGCGAACTCTCACATACTGATGATATAGATGGATCTTCAGACCTTCGCTCATTTGTCATGAAGACAATACGGACTCAATAGTAGAAGGTATGGAGAGGGTAGCTTCACAGTTGCTGAGTATTTAAAGTTAAGGGGTAGGGAACTAACGCCTCCGGTAGGCACCACCCCAAGCGGACAGCTGGTACAAACCTGAATGTGTGCAATATGTATGGCTGCGCGAATGTTGCAGATGTCTGCGCAGGACCATCCCTTTTGGACAAATAGTCCTCTATCCAGACCCAAGCAGTATGATCGAACTTCGATCATCAAAGGCGATGTTCTGAAAAATGCACTGCGCTAAATCTGCAGTAACCTCCACTTTGAAGTCATTTCCGAGTTTACCCTCCCTTTCTTTCGTATAGGTTTAGGGAGCTCGATACTCTATTACATTACTATTCTGAGCTTATGGTAATTATTAGCATAAATGTTCTATGAAAACGTCTTTTAATAGTCCGTTTCTCTGAAAATTAACAAACCGAGGTTTTACGAGGAGCTCTCTACATTTGTACTAGGTTGTCAAGAAAATAATGTGATTTTTTATTTGCTTACTTTAACAAAGCCACCAGACTCAACCCAACAAGGGTGAGGGGTAATGGCCGAAAGAGCAAAGCAAACTCTACAAGTGGCGTTTATAATTTCGCGTCAAGCTGGATCACGGAACGTCCGAACTCAAAATCTGAAGACTTACAAATGCCCAAAAAATCGAAAAAACTCAGACCTTCGTCCAAATGATCTCTATGAACCTCCCACTCGCACGCGTCAACACTTTCAATATCTGATCCATATGTGCAGTTGCTGTACTTTTTCCTTGACTAGGAACTGAGAAAACGAAAATTTTCCTGTTTTTCTCAAAGCAATGCTAAGCCGTTCTTGCATATGTAGTACTATAGTACACGCCTAGGTAAGCATAAGTTTAAAATTTCAACCTTTTTCGAGCGGTAGTTTTCGAGAGATAAAGTTTTCTTTCAGTCTCAACGCTAAAATCGACATTTTTCGAAAATACCGCTCGGAATAGGCTGAAAATCTGCAGTTTTGCTTACCTAAGCGTGTAGTATAGTTCTTGCATACGAAAGAACGGCTCAGCATTGGTTTAAACGTGAAAATTTTTGTTTTCTCAATTTTCAGTCAAGGAAAAATGCAGCAGTTGCACATATGGATATCAGAAATTAAAAGTATTGACGTGTGCGAGTGGGAGGTCCAAAAAGTCATTTAGACGAAGATTTTTTTTGATTTTTTGGGCATTTCTAAATCCTTGGGTTTTGAGTTCAGACTAAATTATAAACGCCACTTGTAGAGCTTGCTTTGCTCTACCGCACATTACCCCTCACTCTTGTTGGGTTGAGCCTGGTTGCTTTGTTAAAGTAAGCTAAAAACGACATTATCTTCTTGACAACCTAATAGGAAGCCTATAGGTGAAGAAAATTGCAGGTTAATGAGAGTGGTACGTGATTTGTTGCAATCCGAAGTCATTTATCTGCAGGATGTCCTAAAAGGATGTATGGACCGTTTGATCGTTAACAACTCTTCATTCAATCCCTGAGGAATCTTCAGATACCTCTTTGTAGAGCTGGCTTCAACTTAGATAAAAATATAAAGCAAATCACCAATCGCTCTTCAGATCACGGTAATTTAAAGAGTTGCTGCATTTGAATATAAAGTTTGCATTTTATCACATTGTTTACGACAAAGGAGTTATTAACGATCAAACGTTCAACACATCTTTTTGGGACACTCCGTATCCATTAAGACGTCCCGAAAGTTCTGCCGTTTCGTTTTTGAAAATGTGTAACTTTTCGCTTGACTTATTCGCTTCTTGTAATTTTATCGAGAAAAAATTTTCTTCTTTGTAGAAGTATCTTGATGAGCTTCTATTTTACACTAATCGCGAAGATTAAAGTGCAAAAAAAAAGAAATAAAAGTTGAGAGTAAGAACAGCTTGCCTTTTCTCCTCAACCTTCTCTATTTACATTTGTAGAAGTATCTTGATGAGCTTTTATTTTACACTAATTGCGAGGATCAAAGTGCAAAAAAGAACAGAAGGTTGAGAGAAAAAACAGCTTGCCCTTTCTCTCAACGTTTTCTATTTACCCCTTTTTGTTAGAAGATCAATTTGGTCGAACTGTCTTAATGACGGTTACTCTATACTGTCTTCCACATAGTTTCTGCTTTGATAAATTCCTAATCTAATTTTAGAGCGATTTGTGAACCACACTCTAAAAAGCTAAATAAACAATCACTCTTACTACCTCAAACTTGAGTAGTACTACAAGTGTATAACCAATTTATAGCATTTATAATAATACTTCATTCAACTCGTACTTTAATCAATCACTTCAATCATCCGATAGTGGTCAAAAAATTTTGTACACATTTGTTATCAAACCTTCATATCTCAATTGTTAAAATTACAATAATCAAATAAATAAAAATAAATAACAAAATAAATAAACAAATAAACAAATGAATAACAAACAACCGCAGTTTTCACTGTAAACCTTACTAAACTTCTGTTTCAACGAATAATTTCGTTTCTTTTCCTTTTTTGTTATATTATATTTTACATCATAAAATAATTTCAATCAAAAATCTAATCTCTAAATTTTATATTAGGTCATTCCGAAAGTAATTTCGCTTTTTTCAAACGGACGCCACATGTAACGGAACAAAGATTTCTGAAGGATCTTGGAAGCATTCGATGCAGAATTTCATCCTCTTTTTGAGATTATAAAAACACTAGCTGGCTTACCCGGCTCCGCCGTATCCGGACCAAACTTGGCACACATACACTTCGGGCCCCGGCGGGTGTCACAGTCCACTTTTCGTTATCGATCGATGTCGATTTTACCGATTTTTATCGATTTTTTTGCAGAATTTTTTCACCTACAGGGCTAGGAGTTGGCACAGGGGGGGAAGTGAGCATGGGGATTCCGAATACAATATTAGTTTTCAGAATTATCGATTACTTTTATTGATTTTATCGATTTTTTCTAAATTTTGACATGCGAGGCTGGGATTTTGCACAGGGGGGTAATCGAGCATGCTGATTACGAACACAATATTAGTTTTCAGGATCGTCCATTACTTTTATCGATTTTATCGATTTTTTTTTGTAAAGTTTGACCTGCGGGGCTGGGAGTTTGCAAAGGGGGGGGGTAATCGAGCATGCAGATTACGAATACAATATTAGTTTTCAAGATCGTCCATTACTTTTATCGATTTTATCGATTTTTTGAAAATTTGAGCTAGGGGGCTGGAATTTGGCACAGGGGTGTAATCGAGCATGCTGATCATCCCCAAGGGGGGGGGGGGGGTGATCAGCATGCTCGATTACACCCCTGGCCAACTCCCAGCCCCCTAGCTCAAACTTTGCAAAAAAATCGATAAAATCGATAAAAGTAATCGATAATCCCGAAAACCAATATTGTATTCGGAATCCCCATGCTCGATTACCCCCCTGTGCGAACTCCCAGCCCCGTAGCTCAAACTTTGCAAAAAATCGATAAAATCGATAAAAGTAATCGATAATCCTGAAAACCAATATTGTATTCGGAATCCCCATGCTCGATTACCCCCCTGTGCCAACTCCCAGCCCCGTAGGTGAACTCAGCAAAAAAATTGATAAAAATTGATAAAATCGATATCGATCGATGACGAAAAGTAGCCTATGACACCCGCCGGGGCCCGTAGCGTATGTGTGCCAAGTTTGGTCCGGATCGGTTCAAAAACGGAATTTTCTATTTGGAACATACGTACAGACAGACAGACATACATACAGACAGACATACATACAAACAGACATTCAGCTTTATATATAAGATTGCACCAAAGTCAATGAGCTATTGAAAAATTGCGAAAGTTTGCGATCCATGCTTTTGAGATGCTCAAATCTCACAATTTTTGTGAATTTTTACATCAACCCTCCGAAGGAGTTCAAGTAACAATTCGATAGAGCAAACCTCGTAGGATATGCCGTAACTTTTTTCTCGTTTGCATATTTCGCCATAATATCTTAAAAGATTTATAATCAAGATCATCAAATTTTGACAGGCCTTCGTCAGCCACATTCGCATCAAACACCAGTAAATCTTTGGAATTTGAAACTTCCAAGACGGCATTATGACTTAGCACTAATTTTGCAAAGCGAATGAGAGTTTACGGAATCGAAATATCTCAGTTCGATTTTTCCGGGTACAGCCAAGCGTTCGAAAATATGAATTATGATGATTTTTTGCGCGAAAACTCCACGAAGGGGAAACAAAAAGCATCCATTAGAAAGAGGAGAACAAGCTGCATCGAACGACTCTCAAGCTGCTCACCGTTTGATGTTCTACCATGTTTGAGTTGACTAAGAATGGAAATTGGTACCATCAATTAAAATTATATTAAAAAATCTTGAGGAGTTATTTGAAGGAAAAAATGGTCTGTATTCTGTAGAGTCTGCTCTATCGAATCGCTACTTGGACTCTTGCGGAGAAGTGATATCCGAATTTAGAAAAATTGTGAAACTTGAGCATCTCAGAAAGCATGAATCGCAGACTTTCTCAATTTTTCAAAAGCTCATCAACTGTGCTGCACCAATTTTATAACCGTTGGAAAGAGAATAAAATTCTGCATCGAATGCTATCAAGATCTCTTAGAAATTTTTGTTCCATCACATGCTGCATCCTTTTGAAGAAAGCGAAATTACTTTCGGAATGAATTAATATATTAGGTTGGCACGAAAGTTCTTGCGTAATTCAAACGAAATTCAATAACTTTACAAAAACTAAACCTAAATTCATAATCTTGTATGCTAAAAATATTAGAAGTCTCACGCTCCATGATGGAAGTTCAAGCACAATACATATTCCATGAGCTAGCCATCGAGAACGAAGCTCTCAAATATGGGCCTCAAAATTTGCGATTTTGAGTTTGGTGGCAGAAAATCGCAGAGGGCCGCTGGCTAGCCGAAAAAAATCTATAGAATTTACCTACACAGCAGAAGTCCATACGTTATTTTAGCAGGCTTTGATCTCGCATGGAAATGCGAAAACAAAAAATTTGTGAAATTTCTCATTTTACAGGACAAATCCTCTTATCGCTCTAATTTTTCCATAGAAGCACAGTTTGTAACCAGAAATTAGACATAGTGCCTATTTAGAGCCTTGCGACTTTTTCTCGATTGTAAAAAAGTGTTTTCGCCGGAAAACTGCGGGCATGAGGGGATTTTTTCCGCCAAGTGACATATCTCACGAATTTTTTGTTTTTGCTTCACCGTGCAAGATCAAAGCCTTCCAAAGTAACATATGGACTTTTGTTGTATAAGTAAATTCTACAGATTTTTTTTCGGCTAGGCAGCGGCCCTCTGCGATTTTCTGCCACCAAACTCAAAATCGCAAATTTTGAAGCCCGTATTTTAGAGCTTCGTTCTTGATGACCAGCTCACGGAATTTTACGCTTAAACATCCATCATGAAGCGTAAGGCTTCAAATATTTTTAGCATACAAAAAAGTGAATTTAGGTTTAGTCTTTGGAAAGTTACTGAATTTTGTTTGAATTACGCAAGAACTTTCGTGCCAACCTAATATTTATTATATTGATCAGTTTATATACAGGGTGGTCCACATGAAATGTGACGCACAAAAGCTTTCGAACTTTGCTAATACTCAATGAAATTAAAAGCTTCTGTTTCTGTTTTTTCTTTTGTTTTTTTAAAAGCTTCTGTTTCCATCTGAAACACAAAAAATTCTGTATACCTCATAGACTGCTTCGAAGAAGTCCATCTTCCACTTGATGACAGAATTTGTTCTGCTCGGAGAAATTTTCAAAATGCGCGTAATGGTTTTTGGCAAAAATTTCATCCCAGGCTCTCACTGTGTCTCCTTTAGCAAATCTAATGATCCGGGTTTGGAAGAGCGGACCTTTTGCTTACAGATAGAAAAGGCGGAGAATCTGTGGATTTGAGATTGTTCGATTCGGAAGGCCAAAATTGTCTGTTCGTATGTGGCAAATATGAAGTTTGATGGACTGCGAAAAAACCATTTTTTGGTCTATTTCATTCCAGGTTTCGAAGATATTCGTCTTCTCCATATTCTTTTATCCCGTTGTGCTTGTTTCCGACTTCGGTTCTTACTAAAACATGGTCAAGCTTGAAGGTTTATTAAAGGCAGTCGCCATGGCAACAAAACCGCAATCTTTCGAAATTTTGGAAAAAGCATTGAAAGCAAACTCTGAAGCGCTGTGGCACTTTCTTGGGTCAGAGGAAATTCTATAGACGCTTTTGGGAATTTTTAGCATGACTAGATACCAATTTACAGCGAAAAGAAGAAATTAAAGTTGTGTAAAATCCATCGTTTGGACACTGGAAAAAAATGACGTTTGGCCCTCTTGCTCGCCCATCCTTGAACCAACAAACAATCTTTTCCGTCAGCCTGAAAGGAAAAACTCTGCTCTTTAAGACCCATGTCATTTGATTTGCCAAGGAGAAACCCGGTGAGAGCTTGGGAGCAGAAACCATCGCGCGCAAAACGAAGAATCTTTGGAAGAAGTTTGAAGGAGAAAAAAGTTTTCAGAAAAAGCAGGGACAAATATTTCGAACGTTACTTCATAGTTTACAGAATTATACAGAATTCTCTTCGCTATCAAGTGAGGACAAGAGCTTCTGATTTCATTCAGTCCTTGCACAGTTATAATATTTTTTGTTGTGTCACACTTCATGTGGACCACCCTGTAGATTTAACACCAAATATCAAAAAATTTCCCTAACAATATCAATCTTAATACCATTTATACAACTTTGTAATTAATAAATGCAATCTTATAATCTTATAATTAAAATAGGTAAGTTTATTTTTGTAATATTGTAAGATATTGGTTTATTGCAAATACCTTACAAATACTTTGATAAGTTGGCCATACCTCTTGTTCTAATGGTGCTTTTCAAGACCATAAAAAGACTTCAAGAAAATGGTTTCTCATCGAAAATCAGCTGGCTTATCTTCTTAAATAGGAGATTCACTCAAACTCCCGCAAAAACAAATCGTTAAAAAGCTGAAAGGCTGCAGAAAAAACTGAGATTATGTTTCTTACAGGTTTTGTGACTGCTTTTTCTAACAGTGCCAAATTTATATGAATTGAGTTCTTCTACGAAAAGTTATGATTTTCGTGAAAAATGCAGAAAATGCAACTCCATTTTTGCGTTTTTTTGCATTTTTCGCGAAAGTCAAATTTTCCGCAGTAAGCTCGATTAATACAAACTTGGCGCTTCTAGAAAAAGCAGCTCACAAAACTATGAGAAACATGCTATCAAATTTTTGAAGATTATTTTCGAGTGGGAGTTTTAGTGAGCTTTCTATCAAAATTTTTATCTTTGGAGTCCCTTGTCATCAAAGAGCCTCAGCGCAGCTATCGGAAAATAGATGAATTTTTTTCTGATGGCATTTTTGTAAATGAATACGACCACATAGGGAGCAGTTACGAATTTTCCAAAAAAGCGGCAAAACGTTTGGTTCAACCCAATAAATACATACTTATCCCTTCTTCAACGCTCCTATCCTTATTTGCCTTTGTTTTTGAGATTGAGGGGCGCATAAGTCTAGATGGATGTCTGATACTTCCGTCTGCCATCTCTCTTAGCTAACATTTGGAGGAAGTTTTTTTTGCATCAAACTTTGAGGGCGCTACTTCTTCCAAAACATTAATCATTGCTTGTTTCATTCCGGCTTAGACCTACATCACATAATCAAACGTAAAGCTTGCATTTAGACAGAAAGCGTTTTTAGATGGACTGTGACGCCATGGCAGAGATGGCCACCTCCAAGATTTTGAATTTATCACTGATTATATGTAGTGCATGCTGCGCGACTGCCAGTCCTCTGCTCCTCTACTGGCTGGTGTGCTTATGGAGAACGAAGTTGATGCATCGCAATTCAAGGGTACTTGTATGTTTCCATATTGCAAGCTTGATAATATACTGCCTAGGAAGGTAAATCTTTTACTCGTGCATATTGTGAGTGATTATTATATTAAGGGTAATGCTGCACACAGCTGATCTTATCGTCTATAGTACTCCATTCACCGACGGCTGCGCAATCATGCGCACAAAAACTCAGTAAGCCTTTTTTTAAATAGAACTCTAGTCAGAATTAAGTTTAGATGTTTCTATTTGCGTCTACCTTATAATGTAGCAACGAATCTACTGAATTGCTCGGCCATATTTATAGCATTAGAACGTCTCTTTGCCACATTCAACTACGGCAACTATGAGGGTGCTTACCGCTATGTCGGCTATTGTCTGCTGGCTTCACAGGTATCCTTGAAGTCAATTAAAGACAACCATATCACCTCCTATTTAGCTGCTTTTGAGTGCAGTTATCAACGGGATTATGTATTCACAAACGAGACTTGATTATAGTCTAGTTTACTACTGTCAAGGAACTTCAACTTCAAATTACATGTGGACAATTTATCCATTTGCGTTTTTGCTCGTTCTGCAATTTGTTTCTGTCATGATTTTCGAGACAGCGAGCCGTAAAAACAAGGTAATCATAAGCTTAGCGCTGTTTCAAATGCCTTGAAATTTGTAAACACTGTATGCGTGCATGGAACAAATTGCAAGCTTACGTTCCAGAGCACGCCCCTCTTTGAAGTAGTTACATATATGATTGTCTACACGTGTTGTGAGTTCATGCATGTAACAATAACTAGTTTCTGCGCGACTTCTTTCGAACCAGCTTCGCATGTCATTAATCAGATAATTACTCAAAAGAAATGACCATATCTATAGTAAGTCAACAGTTCAAGCCCCTAGCACCTTCTGAGATAGAATTAAAACGGAAACCTAAAACAAAAAAATTGGTGGAACGTTAAGAGTAGAGTGTCGTGTCCGTTACTGCTGTGCGACTGCTAACTTTGTACTAACATCTAGGTGAATTTGAGACTTCCGAAGAAGGCGACATAGCTCGAAATATATAGTCAATAAAAATACCACCGTAACAACCTGATGTGTCACGAACATTCGAGCACATTGATGAAACATTATGTACTCACAAACATAGTAAAGCACTTCAAAATCCTGGCATATGCGACTACCATGGCATGTCCTGGGCGGTAATTATCAATGTCCACCACATCCTCTCATACCTGTCGGGAACGAGAACAGCACGCGCCAAGAGCGCGAGGGGCGCATATCCAGAACGCCTGCTGGCGTAAACTTTGCATATGAGAAAGGCATGGAAACCCATCTCTTCTTGCTCC
Organism: Cylicocyclus nassatus; assembly: GCA_958299035.1. Lineage (NCBI taxonomy): Eukaryota > Metazoa > Nematoda > Chromadorea > Rhabditida > Strongylidae > Cylicocyclus > Cylicocyclus nassatus. The sequence goes on from CATQJL010000001.1 coordinate 4,811,970, forward strand.
GTTCTTTCCTTTCAGCTATCGAGCACAGTTTTTCCATTGGTATGCACATTTAGTGACCACGTAACAATTTAAGAGCTATAGAGAGACTAGGATCGTTTTTCTTGCAAAGTGCTGGAAACCGTCAATTTGTTCCAAATACCATTGATTGGTTCAATATGTACTGTAGGACAATTCATAGCATGGGGTAAGTTTGACATACAAAAATATATCGAAAAGTCTTATTTTTGGCTTAATGAGAACAGTACATATTAAATAGTGTAAAATGGAAGGCTAATGAACCACATTAATTATCGGAAACTCCCATTACCATCGCAGGCCTGATCTCGACAGATCGGGCTCTGATGCTCGTTCAGGCCATGCTAAATAACCTCACAGAAATCACAGTTTGAACGCTCTCGCCTGTCCGGGCCGTGTATAACGATGAAATGCGTCCGAACAGCGAGCGGGAGATTGATAAATACCGCCCCTTTTTCGAAGTTTGTTCCACTCCTTCACGGTGTTTGCGTGCTCCAGGTTGAACATGTAGCTCATAAAGAGCTTGTGGCAACAACATAGCTATAGAACTTTCTTAAAAAGCTTAGGAATGAAAATATTGGACTGGATTTTGGATAGCAGGCAGAAGTACGCCGCGCTGGACATTTGGATACTGCGCCAGGAAAAACGAAGGATTAATGTTCAGAAAGCAATGAAAGCTTTTTTATACCAACCAATTTTGACTAAATGCTTATCCAAAAGATTTATGGATTAAAATATCCCTAGATTAAAATCAGTAATTGCTGCGTTTCTATAGCTTTCAAGTTCGTCTTCACAGCGAAAGGAAACTTCTGAAATGATTTCGTATTAGGATAGTCGTTATTTTAACGACGTGCAAGTCTTAAGACACCATGTGTGTCAAGCGGTCCCACCTGGTAGTCATTGCTTAACACACATGGTGTGTCAAGCGGTCTCAATGTGTAAAAACATGTATCCAGCAGCTGTTTTTTCCAGTCATTTTCTGAAGTTGCTACTTTTGCGTTCACTAAGATAGGCCGAAATTTTTAGCTTATGCAGTGTAACCAAATTCATCAATATTTTGAATTTTAGTCTAAACTACTGAAAAAGTTTTAGGATATAGTAAGCAGTTTTTGGCAGGTTGGGGGAACGAAAGCCGCCAGGTCCAGCCGCCTCCGCGGACTGCTGGTCCTGGAACGACATGCAACAATGCTGCGAAAGGACCAGCTGGCCGCGAAAGGCCCTGGCGGCTTTCGTTCCCCCACCCTTTTTGGCATCTTTAGCTGTTTTCAAAATTTACTAAAATATTTCCTGAAGTTATCAAATCCATACTGGGGCATTCCAAACATATAGAACATCAACCGGGGCACAATTACGACATCCTTAAGGCCGTTTTTTTTTTCAAAAAAATGTTTCTCTTTTCATTCGACAAAACTAGTGACTCTCGATTCTGAAAGCACCTCAAGCTGTATCCGGAATAGAAGAGGAAAATGCTCAAATTGCTTTGTAAAACCAGTGTTGAATCACTCATTTTGTCTCAATTTCCAAATTAAAATTTATAATAGGTCAGAGACTGAAAGAACTTTTGCAATGACCTAGTATTTGCTCATAAAGATTAGAAGCTCAGATGTTAAAAAAGGCTTGAAACCACTTTCATAAATTTTGAATCTCACTATCATCCTTTCTCTCTTCCCGCTTCTTCTTGCATCCGCCACAGATTGTATTTTTGTGTTTGTCATGTACTCTAAAGAGAACAGTTACTTTAAAAATCAATTTTGTATAGTTATATCAAAACTTTATCTTCAGATGCTCTGTCAATCGTCTGCCACTAATAGTTTATCAAAAAGATATCAAATTGAAGAAAATTTATGGTATGTGTGCGCAGCGACAGCATGCTGCACCATGAATTTCTCGAATTTTGTTACTAGTTTTCTAGCTTCTTTTCGCTAGCTAAAGGTTTTGCTGCATATTGAACTCGTTCAGGACTATTGGTACGATCAAAGTCTTTGTCTATACCAACACTACTTTTATGATTGTATACCTTATTGGTTTCAGCGTAGTTATTTTTAACAACGCAACTTTTTCAAAACCTATGTATTACTCACTTGTAGAAAGTAAGCTCGTTTTTTTATTCAGCATCATTTTTCACAATTATTTTTTAGTCACCAGTACGTCTTACCTATACGCCTTGGCATTACCTATTGTATTGTGGTCTAAGCGCAAAAACGTTCCTGATCAGATTCGTTGCGCAGTTCACCGCGATCGTACCACTGGCGTCAATCGCATATTCGATGAGCTTCGATCACAGTGGAATTGTTGAAAATGGAATTAGAGATATCGACATGTATGAGCTGAAATCAACAACTCTATAGACTAGACACCATATCTGTAAAAATGTTTCCACATTGTTATGATGAATAGGTACCCACCGAATCCAATAATTAGCTGGGTACAATAAGAGTGCGCTTTATTATCATCATGCTGTACGCATTACCTACTTCAGTGCTGTCTACGGATTCATGTACTCTGTTTCTACCACCTCTATCTTTCACATATGAGATAGATGCTGCACAATGTTTATACATTTTCGAGAGGTTGTTCCATTGTTGGAATTGAAGATGATGTGATATAAGGGTCATATATAGAGTGTAGTTTGCCCCCTAAAACATCTCACCAATATGAAAGATTCATAGCTTTTCTATTCCTGCATGTGAGCGAGACCTTGGAGATCAAACTATGATAAGTTTGATTTGGAACGGTCTCCATCTGTCCATTTGAAAGAATGATAACTGCAAGAGGGGGACGAGTGGTGTAGTGGTATGAGGCGCCGCTATGACCAGGTCGGACCCAGGTTCGACCATACCCTTGGACCAACCAAGCCCTCTATCTTCCGGGCCAGTGAATTGGTACCAAAGTAACCTGGGAGGATAAAAACAAAACCTGGTAATTGGCTGGCTCCCACAAGCCACTCTAATAGGTCCGCACGCATTCAGTAGCCTCTTTGACTACGAAGTGGCATTCGGCGCATACCCACAGAGGGTATTGAAGACGCCGAATCCTTTATCTTTTATCCTTTATAACTGCAAACAGATCAACCAGGAATCAGTAGAGAACGACGGTGCGCCCCAGCGTTTGGTTTTGGACTGTTACACCACCAAGAGTGATATCAGTCTCAAATTAAGGTGGGGAGTAGAGCATAATCTCTTCTTTATTATAGATCACTGACTTGAGATCTTGGGTAAACAAGGAAAATTATATCTCAGCAGAATTGCAAAAATTCTGGAAAAAAGGGTAATTAGAAAACTCTTGTTTTATAAACTAGATCCAAACTATGATTCAAAATTTCAGATTCCAACTGAAAGCAATCGTAATAATGAAAGAACATTGGGCTTTGTCTACATTATATTTTTGGGGCTTTGCTTACTTAGGTAGAGGTGACTTGAGGAAGTTAAAGAATAAAGCCAAAAGTTTATTTGGTTCGCCTTTTTGTATGCGCGAAGATAATGCTAAGCGATATCAATATGACGCACGCAATATTGCGCGCTTGCAAAGCTGAATTTCTTCAATTAATGGCATTCGGATACCACTAAGCATACAATCTGACTAATAATTCCTTCAACGTCTCCATAGATTTGAACGTTAACAAGACAATCTTGACGCGCTGATATCAATCGTGTAGCATCCGTGATAGCTCAGACAGGGTTGTTGACAGCAAGTTCGTTTACCGCAGATGCTGTTTATACTGCAAAAATAGAAAAGACTTGAAAGTTAAAGGCATGTTCAGGCACGATTGGGCGCAAGGGTTTTCACTGGAAACTGATGAGGGAGCCATGACTACGGCTGCCTAAGCGGCAGTGCAAATGATTCATACACAGCTGAGAAATCCGTCCCCAAACCCTCCGCATCTGCGTCGTCGCCGTGACCCGGAAATGCTTCGCTCACTTTGACATTACGTTCGCTCTGGGACCCTCCTGTCGCGGCTCGCGATGCAAGCCACTCCTCGGAACAGCAGGCCGGGGCGCTGGCTGTCGCGTTACTGGGCGCGCTACTTAATTCGCCTCTGGACCTCTCCTGCTGGGCGTGTTGCCAAGTCAAAGGGTATGTAAAGCGGCGCGCGCCGAGGTGCACGCATCTTCGAGTTCCGTTCGTTATCAATTTTTGATGGATGAAATCACCACGCTGGCAGCGCCTCCAGTAGCTCCCGCAAATGATCGACGGTTTCGAGCGGTAGAGCCCTTGTTTAACTTCTTGTGTTTGGAGAGAGCGCAGCTTACAAGGGAAGGAAGGTGGGTCGAAGTGGCCTTTCAGAATTAGGTGGGTATCATCTTGTAGGGCTTCGAACGCTGTTTTCAAATCTGCCTTATCTGCGGCGCGTATTTGGGCGAGGAGTTATGAGGGTTTTTAGGGGGGAGGAAGTCGATACAAGTACAATCAAGGACAAAACTCCGCTGTGTGCTGTCTGGTGTAGTGGTTGGTATGGTGGTCTTCCAGTCAGAGGCTCCCAGGTTCGAATCTCCCGTGTAGTTTTTCTTTTGCTGGTCTACAAAAAATTTGTATGAGCACGCGTATCGTCTGTACATCACCCCCTGTTTCTTTTATTAGAATCTCGAGGCAATAACTGCTCTCTCTGAAGGTCTTTGCAAGTGATTTGAAGTGGAGGTAGAAATGTCAAAAGAATCAATTCGTCACGTAATACCCGGGTGAACGTAAGAGGTCACAGTGTTATCAACATATTCGACAATGTTCAGCTTATTTCTGGTACGCCAGCGACTACCTTGATGCACATCCTGGAAATTTTGAAACGCCTGGACAGTACCGCTTCCATTCCAGTTTGATAGGAGACTGTGACCATACGGATTGTTCAGAAGTAGCCTTCATTCGCTGCTCTCATTTTGAAAAATGCCTATGTTTTGCACATTTTGTCCACTCCTTTCATCAGTGCACATAGACGTAGGGTATTAAAACCTTTTTGAGAAATTTGCAGTTAAAAGAAGGAAGAGGTGATGTACAGACGATACGCGTGCTCATACAAATTTTTTGTAGACCAGCAAAAGAAAAACCACAACAGGAGATTCGAACCTGGGAGCCTCTGCCCGCAAGACCACCATACTAACCACTACACCAGACAGCACACAGCACTACCCTCTCCTTGATTGTACTTGTATCGACTTCCGCCCCCTACAAACCCTCATAACTCCTCGCTCAAAAACGCGCCGCAGATAAGGAAGGCAGATTTGAAATCAGCGTTCGAAGCCCTACAAGATGATACCCACCTCATTCTGAAAGGCCACTTCGACCCACCTTCCTTCCCTTGTTAGTACTGTAGTTTGTCGGCAAAGGAAAGGATTGCGGAAGTGGAGAGGGGTCACAACGTCCCGGAAGGGCTAGGGGCTTGCGGTTGACCCGGCGGAGAACCCGGAACTTCTTGCTAGAGTGATAACAATCAAGCATCGGCAGCACGGGACGAGGCGGCTCGTCCCGTGTCTTTCATTTCCTGGTTCGGAGTAGTGTTTTAGTAGTTTTAAGGCTTTATACACATACCTGACGATAAGTGGCTATAGCTGACGATGTGTCGCTGCTAGCAGCAACGCTTTTTATGCGTATCGACTGCAGCCAAGCGACGCCGCTGCTCCTCTGCTACGCGATATGAAGCTCATTTTTCGTGAGCTTTTCTCAGCTGCTTCATGCTCATACCTTCGATAGTCTAGAGACAGGGCCTCAAAAGTGAAGGTTGCTTGAACATCTCACCTCATAAAAAGTGAACATTGTTTAAGGAAGATCAGAGAAGAGAAAATGACGTAAAACAGATATAAAAGGCAAAGGAAACTGTTGAAAACCGGATAAAAACGCTGCAATGAGGTTTGAAATCTTTCATTCGGCGGCTTTTCAAGGTGCAAGTTTTCGCTCCAGGACCAGCAATTCGAAACACGGGGTTTTGATTTTTGATGTGTCCTTTAAATTTTTACCCCCGCATTGACGTTCCTGTTTCCTGGGACGTTGTCTAGATAGTTGCGCCTATTGTTCTAAGCAACAATCGCCCAAGCTGGAAAAAAATCGCTGCGAAAGCACTGAAAAAGAACAATGTAAAGAAAAACGCACTTTTTACGATTTTTCGCAAAAAATTCCACCATAATCGAAGAAGTAAGGGCTGGGTGGTTGTCTGCATTATGAGCAGAAGCAAGATCTATAGAATGCACGAAAAAACCGCGTGAAAAGAGTTAAACTAGAAGAAAAACAAGAGATTTTCAAAAACAAGGTTCTTGCCGGATTTCTCGATTAAATCAAAGAATGTGGTTCTGGGACGTTGTCAGCGTGAAAATAAAGATCAAGAGCTTTAAAATGATATATAGCTTGTGAAAATTGGGTTCGAAATAGCGGAGAAAAGGGTACGAGAGCCAGATGCCCCACGCCCCGCGTTTGGGGTAGCGAGGTAGCGCGCAGCGCGCGGAGACGCAGACGAGCAGCGGAGCCAGACCAGAGCCGATGGGGCATTTGGCTCTGGTCGTAGATCTCTGCGGGGTCTCAACGAAACTCTGCAACATTATATATCATTCTGATCGTCATGACACGACGAGGAGAACTGACAATGTCTCAAGCTTTAAAAATCACTCATTAACGAGATAGACCAGCTTTTCGTGCGCAACTCTTTGCGCAAGATTTAAGCGCAGTTTCTCTTGTAATATAACTCTAACAGCTTTCCTAAACTTCTGATACTCAATTTTGGTCAAATAATAGGTTAACAGAGAAATTTCGTCTTGAATTCTGGCGAAAATTCCAAAGAAACCTTCCTTCCAACGTAAAAAAGGCTATAAAACGCAAGTTCTCAGTTTCGCTGAGATTAACTAACGATATTATTCCCTATATTTGCTTCATTAGCATTCGTTCCGAAATAGTCAGGATGATAACATCCGGGGCTTCGCCCCGGATGACTTCTGTTTTTTTCCAGGTAAAGGTTGTGTCCCCTCATAGCCTTCAAAGTGAAGGTTACCGGAGTACGTGGCTCTATGTATCGAGGGTATGTTCATGCTGCTATCAGCTGATTTCGCTCGGATTTGACCTTTTTTACCATTTTTTGGTGTTTTTGAAGGATTCTTGAAATATTTATAGCGATTTTGAACTATGACAATTTTGCGAGACTTTTAAAAGGACAATTGCGTAGGTGAGCAAAGAAATCTGAACGAGAGAATCTCTATGAGGCTTCTGGAACCTAGAACAGAATATAATCAAAGTAAGATGAACAGTTGGAGGCAGTGATTTATCAAGGAAAATAGTAGAATGCCGCCGGCCCACTTATACAATGGCGGTAGTCAGAAGACCTAGTTCAATTATTGCCTCAAGCGCACGTAACGGTCATGCGGTAACATTCAACTTAACATCCGTCAAACTATTGTAATTTCTTCAGTAAATGCAGCATTTGGCCGTTGTGTCTTATTGCAAACAAAACTTTATAATAAGAACAGTGTGCTATCTCCCACGATTCATAATTCAGCGATGAGATTCATTCAATTCATTTTTCCACTAATCCGGATCAGTGGGAGAGTTAAGGATACTAAAGTATCCTTAATTGCTAATTTGCTCTTGTACCTAAATTGCACCCATGCGCAGCACCTTCAAGCAGATAGAAGCAGCGAAGACAGCAGCGATTTTCCAGTACCCGCTTTACCTCTATCGTCAGGTATGTATGAAGCCTAAAAAATGTCTACATACCGGTGCAAAAGACAATATCGCAAATATCGAATTTGCACACATGAGATTAACATAGTCGTTCATAGCTTTTTCAGCACTGTTTTCTAGTGCGGCTGCGCAAATTTAACGTATTTAAGATGCATATGTTGATAACCAGTTTTGCAAAGTCTGGTAGACCTTTCGCTGTTTTCCGGTTTACTTCTACTATGAAAAAGGGTTCTTTTACGATAAATTTTCGCTGAAAATATAATATAAAATATATGACTTTGCACCTTCTTAATATTGACAACTCCAATTCTTTGTTTTTCGAAAAATAGTGGCCACGACTCGCTTCTTGATCGCGTTGACTTGGCATCAGGTTTGCTCTTAACATGCTTGGACTGTTAGATAAGATTCTCAACGTAGTCTTGCTATTTTTCTGGCATTAAATCGTATGTGAATCACTCTGAAGATGACGCTGCAAAGCAGGATTACAAACACATGGAAAATACGATTTGTATGATGATACTTTATTCGCATGTGTAAAAACATATGAAAGATAGTAGAGTACCTAGAACTGGTAGATAAAAAAGCCGTATTTATAACAGCACTACACTTGTCGTCCCGAAAGTATTTTCGATTCTTTAAACTGCCACAATTCGCACAACAAGGAATATCAAAAAAGCTGGGCTCGACATTTGATGCACCTCTTCACCCTCTTTCAATTAGTTATTTTTCTTCTGAAACGCTCATAAAAATCAAAGCACGGATTCCTAAGAAAACCGTGCTTTGTCCAATAGTGAAGTTTCGTAATTTTCTAAAATCCCATACTGATTCCCTCGTCAATTTCATGATACGATTTTTGACAATAGTGCCAAATTCAAGTCCAACTCAGGCACAAACGCGTCAAATACCAGTAAATCATTGTCGCCAAAGGCGACTTTCAGATCGCAGGAGGGCAAGTAGAACAAACCGCGGACTATGGACTCCGCGGGCTATATAAGGAGGCGCCGCCGCCGAGGAACAGATCGCGGATAGGAACGAGACAAGTACAAGTTTTGATAACAAGTGATCTCACCTGTTGTGTCTGTATTTAAATGTTATTTAAGAAGTCCATTACTCACACAATCGTTTCGTTGTTATTGTTATAACGTTGTTATTGTTATAGCTGTTTTAAAGATAAAGGTTTAATTACCCAAGTTTGAGGTACCATCCCGCGTCGCACTCAGACCGACCTACCGCTAAGCCAACCTTTGCTTTATGATGCATCGGCAACCAACAAACGAATCGAGGTCGGTTTTAAATTTCAGAATTTCAGTTTCAGCACAAGTTCACAAGTTTGAAACTTAGAAATACAAGTATACAAGTATACAAGTACCTCAGCTTGACCCTGTGCTACAAGTCACCAGCATCACAAGTTTCACTACAAAATGTCTGTGAAGCTCATAGTTTGTAAGCGGATGCTTACTCAATATTGCAACAAGCTGGACAAGATCATACTGCAATTCAAAGAGGAAGAATTGCACAAACTTAAAGCCTCTAGCGACAACGAAAAACTTGAGGAGGCTATCGGTGCTGTTGAAGCAGCCACATCCAAAGTCGAGCCCACAGTCCAGGAGTACGCATCATTGTACTCCACTGTGAACCAGCCGGAAGCGAAGGAGGCAGAAGATTTTGAAGAGTATATCTCTAAAGCGGAATCGTCTCTCTCAAGCGCCTTCGAGTATGGGCTCACGTTACAAGCCCGAAACCGTGCCCTGAAGGCAGGCAATGACAGGACAAGTATCAATGCCCACGCCTGCAGTATACAAACAAGGAAAGTGGAACTCCCCACCCTACCCAATCCTTCATTTAGTGGAGATATATGGGAATGGGACAACTTCTGGGAGCTCTTTAACAGCAACGTTCACTCACAAGATCTGTCAGAACTTTACAAGTTCAACTACCTTCTCAACGCTTTGGAGGGAGAAGCGCGAGAATCAGTTAAAAGGTTCCAAATCACGAATGGAAACTATATGAAAGTAGTTGTTCCTCATGCAAAAGTATGGAAACCGAAATGAGCTTGTGCAGCGCCTTATTGAACGATTTGAACAGTGCTTCCCTCGATCGTCTTCACTGAAAGACCAGAGACCGTTGCTCGAGCAGCTACAAGCAATTGTTTCACAACTGGAACGTAAGGGAGAAAATGTTGACAATCAGTGGATGCAAAAACAAGTATTGTCAAAATTCCCTGCCCACATCCAACGCGGCGTCTTGACAAGAAAGCAAGCACTAGATCAACAAGCACCATTTCTAATGCAAGACCTTCTGAAACTCATTGATGAAGTCTTGGCATGCGAGGAAATGGTATCCTTACATACAAGGGAAACCCGGCAGGCACAAATTAGCCCCATGAAAGTGCAAGCGCCAAGGGTTTCTAGGGAGTATGTACGAGTATGTATGTACTGCGGAGGAAACCACAAGTCCATAATGTGTACAAAATACTCCTCACCAAAAGCTCGATCGCAATACTTGCGCGAGCACCAACTGTGCCTGATATGCGCATCACCACAGCATACGACCGCTCAGTGCATGAAGCGGAAGTGCTTTAACTGTCAAGGCTTGCACCATACGTCTTGCTGCTTCTTGAAACCACACCGTGAAAGGCCAATCAAAGCAGAAGCAGCGGAAGTAGCCGACCAGGAACAGAAGAACAACAGACGCTTACCACAACAAACCAATCCTCATGCAAAGTTTACCAAAAAGGTGAATCATCTGACACACGAAGCCGAAGATGTCAGTAATGATGCAGCCGTCTATGAACTACGATCACAAGAAGGATACGATGCCCATCAGACAACATTCTTGCCCACAGGCGAATTAACCGTATTAGATCAGGAACGCAACATACTGAAGAAAGTTTGCGTACTCTTTGATACTGGGGCCGAAATTTCTTTCATAGACAAGGCTCTCGCTGATGAGTTGCACCTTCCGACTATCCGACAAGAGAGTTTAAGAATACGCACCTTTGGCACGCAAGTACAGGAGAAGATCTGCCGAGTTGTTCAACTAAAGGCTTGGGACATGGAAGGAGAACATATCACTATTGATCTCCTCACATATGACATAATTTCCAAATGCCTCGAAACGCCCTCGCTATCCAACGAAGACTTGAAGCACCTTCGTGAAAACCATATCCCGCTTGATAGGCTTGGAACTAAGAAGAAGATGAAACCCCAGATCCTGTTAGGTTGTGACAAGTTATGGTCATTCGTCAGCGAAGACAAGCCACAACTTCGTTTGCCCTCCGGTCTGCACTTTATTGAGACACGGATAGGTTACCTAATTACAGGACAGCTCAAGCCGCCGTCAACAAGCTTTGATCATCTCAACGAAGAAGACAAGTGGGATGGGTATTGGTCACTGGAAACACAAGTAAACACGGTGTTAACCGCAGAGGATGACAGCGAGGATGAAGAAGGAAAATGGGATAAGTTTTGGTCCTTAGACGCAGCTGGTACGGAAAGATTTGGTCAATCAGAAAATGCTGAACAAGCCCAAACGGACAGGAATGTCCTACAGCACTTCAGAGAAACAGTTGAAAAGCGCGAAGATGGGTACTATGTCCGGTTACCATGGAAGGAACACTTTATAAACTTGCCGGACAACAAAGCTATAGCCCAGCGAAGGCTTGTTAGTCTCTGGACTTCTCTTCGTAAAGACCCGGACATGCTACACAAATACGATGAAGTATTTCAAGACCAGCTACGTCGTAACGTCCTCGAGTACGTTCCAAAGGAAGAAACAGATCGCAAGCACCTATCGTCGATTCAAAACGCACAAAGACTGGGCGCCATTGCGTACGACCAAAATAGCTGGTGCGTGGGAGAGACAGCAGGTGGTAAGAGGAACGAAAGAGCGCTTGATCACAGAGGCGCCGATAAGTCCGCAGTCTTTGTGCGCAACGAATCGAAGGTACATCACCTACCTCATCAAGCCGTCATTACCCCTCACAAAACGACAACAAAGCTGAGGGTGGTATATGACGCCTCCGCACATTACAGAAATTGTCCTTCACTTAATGACGCCCTACATAAAGGCCCAGTCATCCTACCCCAACTATTTGGAGTGCTATTACTTTTCCGAATGGGACGGATTGCCATGATCTCAGATGTAGAAAAGGCATTTCTACAAGTGAGACTCCACGAGGAAGACCGCGACGCAACTAGGTGTCTTTGGCTTCGAGATCCATAACTACCCCCTACTCAGGATAATATACTAATTCTGAGATTTACAAGGGTACCCTTCGGCTTGAACGCCTCCCCGTTTCTCCTCGCGGCGACCACACATTATCACCTGGACCAGTACAACAACCTTGCCATGTTGACGCAAGAAATAAAGGAGAATCTGTACGTCGACAATTTGATAGTCACGTTGGATACAAGGGAAGAAGCATCAGACTGCTATCGGAAAATCAAGCAAATATTTGAAGAACTTAGTATGAACATCCGCGAATTCGTATGTAACGACAAACAAGTAAGCGAAAAGATTACAGGAACGGACAGATCATCAGACCTCATCCCAAAGGTGTTAGGAATTCAGTGGAATTCTCTGACCGATCAGCTCATAGTTTCCTGCAGAATTACCACCCCCACAGTGATAACCAAACGTACAGTCACAAGTGCAATAGCCTCCATCTACGACCCTATGGGATGGATGTTGCATTTAATGCACAAGTCAAAAGTATTCCTTCAATCACTGTGGAAGGACAAGCTGGACTGGGACACAGCCATAACTGGTGTTCGCTCCGACGAATGGCAACAGATATGCCAGGAGATGCAAGGTTTCAGCAAAGAAGTACCCAGATTCCTGGCCAGAAAACATACAGAAGTGGACATAGCAGCATTCGCAGATGCAAGCACTGAAGCTATAGCCACCTGTATATATCTAAAAACAAAAAACTCCACTCATCTCTTGCTGGCAAAAGGAAAACTTCCGTCACTCAAGTACCAAATTACGATACCAAAGTCGGAATTGAACGCTGTCACTCTAGCAATGAGAGTAATCAACTCGGCCGTGACCCAACTACACTCAATCGTGGCTATCCGAAACGTTTATCTCTTCACCGACTCGGAAATCGTTTGCAACTGGATAAAGGGAAGAACACATAGAGAAGCTGGAATAATGGTGGTCAATCAACTCAAGGAGATAGTCGAGATAAACGACCATTTGACAAGTAAAGGTATAGAAATTCATTTTGGCTATGTCCCCACTGATCAAAATCCAGCGGATTGTGGAACAAGAGGACTGCATAAAGAGCAACTGAAGGAACATTACTGGTGGACCGGGCCATCATTCATGAAAGGCTCACCAAAAGACTGGATCGCAGACTACAAGTTATTCCAGATAAACAAGGAACAAAACGAAGATACATGTCAGAAAACTGACTCAGTACTCATTAACCAAGCTGAAACAAGAGTCATACAAGGCACGCAAAATGACGATATTCTCGAGTGCCTAAAGGGTCGTCCATATATTGTGATCAAGAGAATCACAGCTACAGCTTTGCGATTTTTGAAGGTCATGTTGTGGAGAAGGAATCAAAGACTTGGAAGTAATCTTCAATTTTCTCCATTGCTCAGCAAGTACACTATACATCCTGGCGAAGAGCTCCATGGTGAAGAAATCACGGTAGCAGAGAAAGTTATCATAGGAGTCCACCAGCGGACATTTTGTACTCCGACGGTATTGAAATCAGTACCTCAGCTAAACATAAAACAAGATGAGGAAGGCCTTCTAAGATGCTACGGACGTATGGGGAGAAGCTGTTTAGACGATACGACGAAAACCCCTTACATCATCCTGCAGAATTCTTGGCTCTCTGAGGCTATAATTCGTGAAAAACACTACCAGGGGCATCCCAGCATAGGCCACACAATTGCGTTGGTACGATACAAGTTTTGGATCCTAAGCTACGTGCACAAGTAACTCGCCTCATACGACGTTGTGTGGAATGCCAACGTTATAATAATCGCCGTACAAGTATCCGAATCAGACTGATCTGCCACAAGTCAGAGTACAACAATCAAGCCCCTTCCAACATGTTGGACTGGATTACTTTGGTCCTCTAACGGTGAAAGCCCAGGAAAACATCACAAGTAAATGCTACGGGGCTATCATCACCTGCATGGTAACCAGACTTATTCATTTGGATGTTGTATCCGACCTCTCCACTACTGCATTCCTGAACATGCTGCGCAGATTCTTTGGAAGAAGAGGAGTTCCAAAAACCATCACAAGTGACAACGCTCCCACATTTCTTTTAGGAGAGGAAATTTTGGCAGACTGTATCAAAAATCTGCAAAACGACGCCACAATTTCAAGAGAAATGAGCAATCACGAAATTGAATGGAAACACATTACACCCTTCGCACCGTGGCAAGGAGGATTTTACGAAAGACTGATAAAAACAGTCAAGCATTCTCTCTACAAGACTCTGAAAAACTCGACTCCCACATTTGAAGAGATGTCAACAACGCTGGTCGAGATCGAAGCCTTACTGAACACAAGGCCGCTGGTGTACATGAGTTCAGACTCGTGCAACGAGACGATCATAAGGCCCATCGACTTCGTACAAAATAAGATTATACTGGACTACCCATTTGACATGGTCACTCTTCACGACGAGGATCCACCTTATCTCTCATCCGAAGAACAACCTGCCCCTTCGCACAAAATCGCAGACAATCCAAGCGCTAGAAAGTTCCTACAAGTCCACAAACAAGTTTTGGAACCTTTGGCAGACACAGTATCTGACGGCACTTCGAGAAAAACACAAGTTACAAGTTGGTAATAACAAGTCCATTTCGCGTCCGCGAAAAGATGACTGCGTCTTGATCACAGACCCCGTACAACCAAGGCATTCCTGGAGAATCGGACGCATTATAGAGTTATTGAAGAGCAGAGACGGACAAGAAAGAGAAGCCGTTGTGATCCTACCATCCAAAAAACAGATACGCAGACCTGTAAATCTCTTGGTACCTCTAGAGTTAGAGGACAGAACTGCAGAGGAGAGTAAGCAAAAAAGAGAGCAAACTCAAAAAGAACCATCAAATTGCAAGTACAACTTGAGGCCTCGAGAAAGAGAACAACGTAGCAGAGAAAGTAGCACTTCAAATCTTCGGCTTTCTCCACTTATCACCCTATGCGCAACCATTCTATGTATGTCTAGCCTCTCGCAACAAGTACTCTTGTCGAAAGCCTCCACCACAATTATAGAACTACCTCTACTTTTGTCAAAGTCACGCATGTGCGCACGTCATTTTACGCTCATAACACATTTGAATATATATGGGTCCAAACACGGGGAGCATGGCTTTCACGAAACACATTCCCAACAACTTCGTGCCCCAACAGGTACACACTCACACAAGTGATTGAAAAAGCACATACTAGAAACAAGTGCAGCGAAACAAGTTGGAATTTTATCTATACCATACATAGTAAATTCATACTATCTAATTTCAGCATGTCTTTTGGAAGAATGGATGACGATGTTCGACGCCTAGCTATCATCTCGGACAGTCACTCGAAAACCGAATTGGAGGAGCACATGAAGCGGACAAAAGAAGCTCTCTCGCGACAGATAGCTACAGCAGTGGCGATTAGAGAAGACTACGAACAACTCAAGGACGAACAAGTCTTCGAAGGGGATCCACGCGAGCAGCTGATTGTTGCCAGTAGACCACACCTCGCGGCAAAAGTGAGCAGGGAGCGTTACCTGGCGTTGTGCACGCGGTTTTCGCTGCTCAACAAATGCTACGCCCTTAGCCACGAGAAAGGCCAAGAAGAAAGTGATTACTACTGCGACTTCCGAGAGATGAGCGCACAAATGGAAGGAATAGAAAAGCTCATTAGAAGGATTGAAAGGCGACGCCAAATCGCGGAGGGCAACCTTCGCTCCACAGCGAATAGGAAAGAGGAAGTGAACAAGAGGATAATGCGGATCCTTCAAGACAAGTTGGCCCAGCGTGACCAGGAGATTTTCCTTCTGAAAAGTAAAATCGCCAGTCTAACTCATGAGGAACGCAGTTCCAATCGCAGCACTAGTTTCAGATGTCAAGCTCGCCCCGATCTTTCTAGCGCTGCAGCGCAAACAGAATTCCCCGAAGCAGACGATGTCGAGCAGGCTGCAGTTGGAGAAGAAGACGAAGACGACGAGATGGACGTATCTTGTGAACAGGACGACTCACTCGTCTTGCTGGATGAAGACAGCGCAAACGACGAACCTATGGACGATGACCAGTATTTGGGACATCTCATACACGAAACTGAATCTAGCCAGGAGAACGAATGTCCGCCAAGAAAGGAAGATGAGAAGGAGGAACGAATCAAAGAAAAACAAGAAGACTGGGCTCTTTTGGAACAAATCGATCAGCTGGAACAAGCTATGAGAGTCTTCCCCTACCGAATGTACGGCGAGGTACCGCGCGGAACCCACGTACTTCTCTTTTGTGCGTTCTGTAAAGCGCGTGACAACCACTACTCCGATTCCTGTCCATACGTAAGAGCCGGCAATGACCGCTACGAACAAGTCAGGCGCGAGAACTTATGCCCACGCTGCCTCGGATCCTGCCCACCAGGACGATGCCAGTTCCGAAGAAGGCCGTGTTTTTACTGCGAGAGGATCAGGTGCACTAAGGCCGCAAGGCTCATGCCTCGCGATTCGGGCCACCACAAAGCCCTGTGCACAGTGCCAGATAAGAAGGAAACGCTCAGGCAATGGATTAACGAGCTGAAGCAGCAGTATATCGGGCTCAGAAGAGAGATTGTCAATATGAAGGAAACCAACGCCGAGGCCCGAGTGTCGCCAAAGGCGACTTTCAGATCGCAGGAGGGCAAGTAGAACAAACCGCGGACTATGGACTCCGCGGGCTATATAAGGAGGCGCCGCCGCCGAGGAACAGATCGCGGATAGGAACGAGACAAGTACAAGTTTTGATAACAAGTGATCTCACCTGTTGTGTTTGTATTTAAATGTTATTTAAGAAGTCCATTACTCACACAATCGTTTCGTTGTTATTGTTATAGCGTTGTTATTGTTATAGCTGTTTCAAAGATAAAGGTTTAATTACCCAAGTTTGAGGTACCATCCCGCGTGGCACTCAGACCGACCTACCGCTAAGCCAACCTTTGCTTTATGAAAGTGCGACAAAAAACACCTTTGGCGACACCTTTTTTTTTTTAATTTTGTAAGTTCCCTAAGGCCTCGGTCAGACTTCACGCGACTTAATCGTCGCGATCTAATCGCCAAGATTTCCATTCATTTTCATTTCACATTCAAAATGTCGGTCTGGAAAAGTATCACAACCGAATGCAAGTTGATCGGCATGGAATGATGTTGTAACAGTTGTCTCGTCGCGATTCAGTCGCGACGATCAAATCGCGTGAAGTCTGCCCGGGGCCTAAGTGATCATGATTAAAGAATGATTAACAAAGCAAATGACCATTTTAGGAATCATGTTAAGAATTCTCAAATTTCCGGGTACAGCTTAAGATGTGTTCGAAAACATAAATTATATGGTTTGAGGTGGTTTTTGCCATAGTTATAATGTGGAATTGATAGCAGCAAAGAAAGATTTCGAAAAGTCTTACAAGCTGTGGAAGGGAAATAAAGTGTTTTGTAAACTCTAGGATTTGTTCTGTCCATAGGTTACCAAGACTTTCTGAAAAAACTGTACCAAATTCAGGAAAATAGTGCAACACAAATGCATGAGTGATTTTTAGGAGCTCACTGCAGTAGAAACATAACCTTTTGAAAAGAATAAGAAAGCTACCAAGTTTTTCGTGAATCTTTGTTCTGCAAAATGCGGCAGCCGTTTGAGAAAAAAACGAAAATACTTTTGAGACGACCTAATATAAGGTTTTCTTCTAAGCTTTGCTCTCCACCCTAAGATGAACTTTGATGCATACTGCTCAAGAAACCAACCAAAGTTCTTTTACTCAAGATGACTGGACTTTTTTTCGAATATCTCCTACATCCAAAGTTTTGTGGTCTAGACTTGTAATTTTCGAAATTTTTAGAGCAAAACTTTGAATTTTTTTAGTCACGATCTTCTGATTATACCTTGTCTTTCCTCGCAGTCTGTACATGCCCTGCTTTTTTTTCAAAAACCGCCCTGCTTTTTTTTCAAAAAAAAAACTCCAAAGTAAGCTGTGTACTTCCAGCTGCTCGTCTGAGCAAAATGATCTTATGCATCATTGAAACTACGAATTTTGGCAGGAAGATGCGCATGAATGGCTATAGCTGGCATAAGGATTTCGAAGTGAGGGAATTAGGAGTTAGTGATAGAGTTCCTGTGTATCAAGTCTAGCTCTTTGCTTATCCATATCATAAAATGCATTCATTTTTTTCCTAGCGGAGATCACCTTTTTTATACCAAGATTCTACGTTTAAGATGCGTTCATTTCTTGCACTTCGCTTCTGTGCCTTCCGTGAGGTAGAACCAACTCTGGCTCTTTTTGTGTGCTAATTGTTCCTTTAGGCAATTGCTAAGTGATCTCCCAATTTCTCCACTGTATGATGCTCTGCTGCTATAACATTCGGGTTAACACGACACAGACAACGATTATATGCTTTCGTGTTTGGATCCGTGTAGAGAGAAGTCAGGTGACACAAAAAAAAAACACGGATGTCACTCCTGTGGTGGAACCTACACGCAATCTAAAACAGGTCATCTATGTATCTAAGTGAACTGTTTTGACATGACTCAAAAGTGTGCATGCCAAAAGATTGTAATCGTTTCTTCTGTCAGATTGCCTAAAGTTTGAATAGGTAAGACCGTCCGAAAACTATCTCGAAAGCAACATTCAGGAGCTTATCTCTCATACAAGTATTAGAGAAATAGGACATGGTGCTGCATAATGCAAGTGTGCGAGAAGGACACGAAGCATGAATTCTCGAAATGAGAAGATGTTTCATGATTGAGGCAAACTTTTTCGACCTGTTGTACTTATGCGATGTTGTTATCACTACCCTTTGTATCAAGGTGATAGGGGCTCGTGCGGCTAGGTTTCGCACGACCGTTTCTTCTAGGCCTGCACCTCTTTTGCGAACATGTTCGCTAATCATCCTATTACGAGCGTGGGAAAGGCCGTGATCCAATCACCAATTTAGCAAGAGAAAATGATCAAGGAACATGTTCCCGTAAGAGGGACAAGCTTAGAGAGGTGAGCGTGCGGGACCGAACCGCACGAGCCCTCACATCCACTGATACAGAGGGTATCTTCTAGTGTTCAAATTTCTGTTTCATTGTCAGCTCCACAGTAATATAAGCTTTGTTTTTTGTGCATTCTCTGTAGTCACTGCAATTCAAAGTTTTATCCATGTTTCATGCAACTGTATCTGAATCAAATTCGATGGTGTGTGACTTTTTTCGCCTTTCCTTTCACTGAAAATTTGTCGTAAATTTTCCAGAATTGATGAAGAAGTGGCAACAGTGGCATTGGAACGTGCGAATGTATGCTTTTGAGGATTTCATTTGAGGTAGTCTTCTGTTAATGTCTTTAGCTTGCAAAATAGACATAAAAGTAACTTACGTAATTAATCACCATTGAGCCTCGTCTCCCAAAATCGCCCCGTCTCACCTGAATATCATGGAAACATCTTCTTTGTTATAGATATGCATTACCTACCTTTGTTCTGTAATGACGATGTACTGTCGGACTGCGATATACCGTCGGACTGCCTTGTATCACACGTACTGTCGGATCGCCTATCACTTTGAAGGTCCCGCCGAGATTTCCAGTGCCCGTACTTATACCGAGATTGCTCAAGTCAAGGGTACCTCCATCCACGGAGCCCTGTCAAGAGTGGACTTCAATACCTATTACGGTTGAAAATGCGAAAGACAGTTTCATTTTTGAATCTAAGTTACTAGGTTCTCCATGCGATTGCAAATTTCACCTGAAAATTCTTTTTGATGACACCTTGAATAAAAAGAATAAATTTTTGAACAGACTAAATTTTGCTGGATCAAGTAAGATTATGGCTGTCATATTTACAATATTTCATAAAGGCATGAGAGAAAAAAGGGAACTGGAAAAATTTGCAGGATTTCCTTTAACAACGTTTATTTTAACATACTGCTCTCACATAAGAAAGGCTTACATATTTGACTGCCGTCAATGAATAACCTATACTTCCAGACCATTTTGAAAAGAATTAAAGTTGCTTTGCATCATAGAAAATCTTATGAGCGAATCGAAAAAAGCCCTTATTTGAGATTTTGTCTACCCTCGCGAATATGGCGACTTTCTTCGACCTTTTCTTGCTGTTGCGAACGAAAAAAAGCTGATTTGCTAATGGTTCCTTCTTACTCTCATTCTACTCTAATATTTGCGATACTGGATACATCGCATGTCGATGTATTCGCGAGGTTGAGTTTTGCACGTTTTCATTTTGATTCACCGGCAAAATGAACGAACATTTCAAGATGTATCCAATGCACATTTTCTTCCATTTTTCAGCTGCTACAGCGGTGCGATTAGGAGAGAGTGCTGAGTTAGTCGCTAGAAATTACAAGCCTTTGTTTTCATCACGTCCAATTTTTTCAAAATTTCTTTCAGACTTTTGGGGGTGCTTCAACAGCGGGGCTAATCTTTTGCCAACTTGAGCAATTTTTCTTCTTTTTTTTTGCTACTCATACTAGAATTTTGCTGAATAATCTTCCAGAAGTTTTGAGTTTTGGATAAATCGGCTACCTATTATCACCAATATCACTGCAAAAACCCAAGAATACAGGAGTTTCAAACTTCGAATATTACTATTACTAACCTTACAAATCAAATGAATAATTTTCGCTTCAGAATATGAAGATTTTAAGCCTTGGGATGCAGTGGTGCGCGCTTGTGAAATTAAGGAATACTACAATATTTCCGATAAATTTCGCGTGTCTTGCTAGAAGAAGACAATAACAAAAAGGAGCAAAAGTCTCATCGAATGGTACCTGAACTGTTTTCAACATTTCAAGTTCTAGAGGAGTTGAAATGGGCCGACTATAAAGTTTTGTCACATTAAAAAATATACTCTAGAAATTCTCAAAGGCAAGCCATACAGCTACAAAAATGGCTTCTGTTGGCAAAAGGTTTGTCCTATCTGTTGGCATTCAGACCTTCTTCGAAAATCTTAGATAAAAGTTTTGGAAATTAGTGAAAGTGAAGCATGGTGAAAACGAAGTGCTGTAATTTCAGCATTCTCTCAACAAATCACACTACGAGTATAGCAGCTGGAAAAGGGAAGAAATTTTGCATCGATGCAGCTTGAAATGTTAGTTTATACATTCCAAAGAACTGACAGAACTTCTAAACCGACGTAGCACTTAGGATTGTCGTTTTTAGAACAACTGAGTTTGTTTTCAATTTTTGAAGACGTACTTGAAAAACAAGACATCTTCTATGTGAACTCATCATAATTTCACTCAGTGTAAAGTTATAGGTGATTTTACAAACAATGCAAAAATTTTCTTCATAGAGACTTTCTCATGAGCATGACTGCATCTTTGCAACTTCAAGACAGCGGCTCGGCAGAATGACAACTTTGGGATATTCATCATTCTCGGTCCCCCTGGATGACCTAAGTCCAAGACTGTGCTTTGCACCTTTTCCGAACGTGAAAAGCGTTGAGGGCGGACCGCGTAAGCGCCCTCTAGAGCGCGATTGTTCATGAGTGGAGATACTGTACCCACCGTATCCACGAGCATTGAAAAGAGCAGGAAAAGGCCATTTAGATGTTTTTCATTGTACTGCAATAAGTCCACAACTCCAAGAAATTGCTGCGTTAAAGGCATCCAAAAATGGGATAAAACTTTCGAAACAACTTATCAGTGGGACATCAATAGTCAGAGTAGTCATCATTCCTAGAATTTATTGTTTTAGCAGTGGTTGCAGAGTTTTATTTTCTAACTAGTTGACTTACCCGACTCCGCCCGGCCCTGTCATTATTATATTCGTAATCAGCATGCTCGATTACCCCCCCCCCCCCCCTCCCTATGCCAACTCCCAGCCCCGTAGCTCAAATTTTGCAAAAAATCGATAAAATCGGTATGGATCGATGACGAAAAGTAGCCTATGACACCCGCCGGGGCCCGAAGTGCATGTGTGCCAAGTTTGGTCCGGATCGGTTCAGAAATGGAATTTTCTATTCGGAACATACGTACACACAGACAGACAGACAACAGACATTTAGTTTTATACATAAGAAGAAGCGCAGATTTTTTGCTTAAATTGTGAAAGCTAACGAGGATTTTTCGACTAGAGAAGATTTGACACTTCAAAAATGAGTACTTTTTAAAGCTAACCCCTGGTAAGTCAGAATATGTCATAGTTAAAACGTTCTGCGGCTTACGTGCAGCACGTAAAAAATGAGAACCTCTTTCTCAACCTTTTCTCTCCTCTTCCCGCATGTGTAAGCTATCGATGCATAACTTTTCATCAAAAATCTCCATCAAAATGCATTACCTGTATCTAGCGCAACAGGAATGTTTTCTTCTGTTTGTTTTCCTAGATAACTTATCTTATGTGAAAACGAAATGCGGCATTACTACATCAGTCCCGTCACCATGCTGCAATCTTTGTAGTCCAACTTTCTATGGTATTAAAAGATTGGTTTTTGATGATTGCGAAACATTTCATAAATTGAGACACGAGCCTGTTAATTAGAACTTCCAGAAGTTTAGCAACATTTGGTCGCAGTCCCATGGTGAAGGCACACTCTTTGTATAACATTTGCCAATCTCACAATTTTCTAGATTTAGGATGGTTGCTTGCCTCTCCTGTATTGCATTGTAACTATGGGCTCGGACAGAGTTCACGCGATTTAATCGTCGCAATTTAATCGCCGCGATTTCCATTCATTTCCATCTTACATTCAAAAGTTTCGGGCTGGAAAAGTATCACAATCGAAATGCAACCTGGTCGGCATGCAATGAACTCGTAACAGTTGTCTTGTCGCGATTGAATCGCGACGATCATATCGCGTGAATTCTGCTCGAGGCCTATGCCGGCTAATTTGTTAACTCACAGAGCTACACAGCAAGCTTTCCAGAATGACTATCATACAGGGCTAATCAATTGAAGTGTCGGGTGCACTAGTATCTCCATTCCCGCGCTGAACTCTGCGTATCTTCCGCGGGACATGCTCTCTGAGCATTTTCTTAGGGCGAGCGTGAGAACAGCGGACCTTCAATCGCGCGGGAGTGGAGATGCTGGTGCACCCGACGAATCAATTGATAAGCCCCGTACATCCACTTAACTTGTGGTTTTCCTGGATAATGTAGATACAAGAAACAAGCCTAAATCGGCTTGCTGAAGCATTTTCACCCCCCACTAAAAGAAAGGAGTACATAACCGAAGCTTGGCAAACACAAATCTTGGCTTTTCGCCGTCTGCATCTGTATACTAAAAGCCCTTGTAGGTGCAAACATGTGTATATACTAGTGTATGTTTTGCCATATACCTGGAAAGTCACATCATCACTTTTCGCTTACTTAATTTTTAAGGAGAGGAAAGTATCCTGTGTCTTGTAGACATGTATTTATGTAGATATGTTCCATTTGTCTACAGTATTAGAACATGATGTGAGGGCTCGTGGGAAGCCACCGACTATTCTTCAACTTAGTCTATGTTTTTGGGTAAGACTAAAGTAGTTTGCTGATGCACTATTTTTCTCGATATATTAGGCTGTCCGGAAAACAATGTTGCATCGTGTTTTATCATGCAATATCGTGGCAGGTTGAGCAGTAAAGTAAATGGCGTACCAGCCGATAGAGCAAAGCTAGCACCACAAAACGAAGCTCGGACCTTCGAGCCAGGTTTGATCTGCGTGAATTGAAGTCAAATTTCATAAGGCACTAAAGATCTTAAAAAAACGAAAAATCGTATCTTCGTTCGGAAAAGTCTGGGAACCCCTAATTTGCTCATGTATGAATTCACCATACCAGATAGCCGTACGCACATATTCGTGGTTTTTCCCTGGCAGGAAATTAAGAAAACGAAATTCGGCATATTTTTGTTAAAGCAATCCTGAGCTTCTCTCAAAAGTGATTCTTTAGTATGAAGCTTTGGGAGTCTACACATGAATTTTCAACTTTAGACAAGCTCTTCTCGAGAAAAACCAAATTGCTTGCAAAAAAATCCCCGAAAAACGCGACATACTCGCACTTTTGACCTAATTTTGTTTGTTGTACTGTAGCCATGGAAAAATAGCACAAACTGTACAGGTGAATGTCTAATGTTGAGAGTACATACATGCCTGTGCAGATTGAGTCCCTAAGACGTCTTTGGACAGAGATACGATTTTTTCGGGCATCTGAAATTTTTTATGTTTTGGATTCGAACTTCAGTTAGAGCAAGATTTCCGCGGAGATTGTAAATTATCTTTTAGAGCTTCCTTTGCTCTATATGATACCCATTCGCTGTATTCGTCACTCTGTCGCGGTAGGATGCCATGCGACATTATTTTCCAGACTTCAAGCAACACTATTCATGTTCAAAGAAAAAACTTGAAAGTCGATTTTAAACTAATCTGCTTGATTACTTGTCTCAATCTGATTGATATTGGCATTTAAAGTAAGCTAAAATATTCTTATGGTAAGCCTCGCCGAGCACGCTGAGGTAGAGGAACGAACTCAGCGCGCTGTCCCAGTTTATTCCATTGCACGTACCGAGACATATCGCGTTAGGACTAGTAATCTGCGCATGTGACGCCCACTGGCTGCGTTCGTTCCTCTACGCAGCCACTGTAATTGAAAACAGACGTTGATCAAGATCAAATTAAGATGAATTGTTACGCAAAATGATTTGCACTTATCTATTGAGCCTTTTCTACACGTTTAGGATGTTTATCTTGGTAGACGACCATGGGCTTTTGTGAAGAGGCTTCTAGGCAGTCTCGGAACTCTCCATGATTTTGCACGCAAATCAATTTTTGGTCATATCACTTTACGACCTGTCACTAATGTGTCCCCCTAAAAGCCAATACAACGCATAAATTTCATTTTTTTTCAAACCTTTACCTAGAGTAGTAAGGTTTTTTATAGGAGGCGTAAAAAACGAAAGGAGCTCCTTATCTAACAGGGGAAGGATACTTGGATGCCGTAGCCATTCATAATGATTTGTATACCAAAAAATGCGCTTTTGAATGCTGGTTCGTAGACTGTCTTTCATATCTGCGAAACGATAATCTGAATGGAGTTATGATTTTTTTCATTAAAAAAATTGCGTTCCTGCGGAGGGTCAAAATCATCAATAAAAAAATTTTCTCTCCTTTCTAAATGCTGAGTATGATCCAGATAGTCTAAATAAATATTACTATGACTAAAATTTTCTTCACTAGCACCAAACGGTAGGCTAGATCAAATCTGGTGATTTTTACTATCCAAAAGTAGGCTAAATTTTCAAGGAAAAAAGCTCATAACTTTCTTCAAAAGATCGTTTCGCAGATTTCGAGCACAGATTCAGAATCTGCATTCGAAGGCGCATTTTTTGATATAGAAATCATCGGAATGGCCGCGGCATCCAACTATCCTTCCCTTGTAAGGAATTCATGTAGTTTGTGATAGACTTTTGGCGGCTAGAAGAAAATTCAAACGCGTAACAGATATGGGTGATAATAAGGTTTCAAAAAGGAACTACTTTCAGACACTTTTGATGGCTATCTCCTCATATATAGGAAAAGCTGGATTTGCTAAGCCACGCATACGCATATCATTGCCTTGATTATTGAGTAAATTTGTCCTTTTCATTGGACAGCTATCCTCTTCAAATAAAAAGAATCTGCAAACTAAGTCAAAAAATTAATCCTGATCCTCATTTCAATGGTTTGAGAATGATTTTTCGCAGTAAATTGTAAGCCGGTGTATTTGACCGACTGCCATTCATTATACTTTCTCAGCGGAACAGTGTCTTTTCGTGCTGAAGAAATTAGTGCCGTACGACATCTTAAAGTTGAAAATAAAAACTTACACCACCATAGCTAATGTATTTCTTCACCACAGTTGGCTGCATTTGGTATGTACGGTATGTTGTTTTCTTGATCACAGTCTCGCTTGGCTCCACGTCGACAGTTGCTTGTACTTGCGCAGGAACACTTACGTCGCTGGCGTCATACCTCTGCTGTCCACGTTTAAATCGTCTATGTTCGATAATTTCTCCTTCCACCTATGAACTCATATTTTTCGTTTCATCGCTGAAAAAGTGAACTCACATAAAAAGCGAAACCCAGTAGGAGCGAGGCGGAAAGTAGCAGTTTCATTTGTGAGCGCAAAATTTTGAAAGCTTAGGGTATATGTAGAGCAGCAACCATTAACCATTGTATCCCACAATTGACGGAAGTTTTATAGGAATTTTTATGATTGTGGAAAAGTTATTATATAATTTGCATATTTTTAATGTGCGAATTCGATAACAATCACACAAACGTATTTTCTGGGTATTCATGTATGCTAAAGACAAGCAAAATGTAATAGGTAAGGCAAAACGTTATCGCAGAGCTCTAGATATCAGACAATGCGAGATGATATCGATGAAAAGGTATATGCTACTGCATAACGAAGGTGCAGTACCGTTGGGCGAATGCCGACTTATTAGACGCAGAGCGCATAAGGCGCAGGGTCTACAACAAAGACATGCGCACGCCGCCGCGCCCGCTTAATCAATACTGCTTCTGCGCCTTCGTCCTGCAATAGCCTTTGTGCATGTTATTGTAATTACTGCAGGGTTTCGTCCGGACTTGCCCGTGTGCGCGTCTGTGCTCATCCTAGATGGGCACATGACGCCAGGACACCGCATGCAATCATCACTTGAGCGAGGGGATCTTTTTTAAAAATGCAGAATGAGCACGTATGAGTAATTTAGATCTGCAGGGGTGACGCTTTGAATTCTTTTTGTTGTACTACACTCTTTGTTATAGCAGAATTAAACAACAAAAAGTTATATCGTAAAAATTTGTTTGTCATATGCTGGAACCTGAAGGGCAGCGTCCATTCAAAATTTTGCCTCCCATTTTCTGCCATTATGGGGCTTTTTTGTGGCCCTGATTACGGTTATGAAGTTGAAATAGTCCAAAACCCCAAAAAACCCGATTCCTGAGGACCCTGTCTTGAGGCTCCCGCCAGAGTGCCGAGGCCATGCCAGCGCTACGCCAGCGCCGAGCTAGCGTTTCGATCGATACAGGTGTATTTCGCTGGGGCGGGGTCCTGGCCGAGATAGCCCCGCCCCAACGAAATACACGTGTATCGATCGAAACGCTAGCTCGGCGCTGGCGTAGCGCTGGCATGGCTTCGGCACTCTAGCGGGAGCCTGAGGGAGAGCGGCTTTCAGTATATGTGTGGGCGTGGTCTGATACCCCTTTGGCTGTTCCAGGCGCTATATCTCCATTCAGAGACAGCAACAGAGGATCGGTCCAAAGCAGATGCCCCTTTCGCGGGGCCTACATTCAAAATCAGCAATAATCGGGGGGGGGGGGGTAGATTTAGCCTGGACACTGCCTTTGGAAGAAAGAAAAAAGTATGCATTTTCTGCAGAAATCTAGTCTGATCTAATCTATCTAAATCACATCATGCATTGTTATCTGTGTTTATGTCAGAAGTTCTTCATGAGTTGTCAATCCGGGGACCAGATCTATAGAAGCAGTGTTTGACAGTGAAAAGGAGTTTTTGACCTGATGTGCATACTATTTTTAGAGTCCACAATCGTAATAGTGATTTGGAACAGCTCTTCCGACCGATTACATACGCTTGGAATTCTAGCTCTTATGGGTCAAAGATCAAGCAAAACATGACCTCATTTGTAAAATTCAAAAATCATTGTTTTCTTTTATAGTAGTCGAAATCAACCTTTGCTCTTCTTTACGCAACGTATTATTAGACGTATAAACAACTACTAGTGGTGAGATTTGGCAGTATCCTAGCCCAAGCAGCTATCGCTAGTCAACCTTCAAATCAGAGCTTTTTTTGTTGTTAAAACATTTTTTCGACAGTGCTTACTGACAATTCATTTTTTAGAAGTTATATAAGCAAGCAAGCGTTCAAACAATCCGATTTCACATGAGTCAAGGCTCGGCACGAGGTGGCTAGATGAAAATGCAAAAAACGAAGTCCCCTTTGACTTTTCCGAATTTTTACGAAGTACCCTTTGACCCTGGACCAAAATCTCCAAAAAACCCCAAAAAACGAAACTCCGACTAAAAAAATCGTCGCAAATTTTCTGTCTTTTCGGCCACAAAAACGAAACCCCCTATGCTTCTTGTCCCAAAAACGATATCCTGCTTGCTTATAAGCCACTTATGCCAAGCCCTGACTTGAGTACTTCTGTAAGCTGACGCAGATGCGACAGAATGTGCTCTGTCCCGCTAAGCATGCGCCGTTGCGGCGTCGCGCCTGTCCCATGCTCGGCACAGGGGCAACTCTGAGCTGAGCCTAAAGAGCAGCTTTGTAAGAGGAGCTCAGATTTGCTACTTATTTTGGTTGCAAACATAACATATGGAAACCTTTGCTTATTTAGGTAGAGGGATTTGAGGAAGTCAAAGAATTAGGTTAAAAACCTATTTGGTTCGCCTTTTGTGTGAGTGAAGGTACTGCGCAATATCAATATGATTCAATACTGCGCACTTGCAAAGCAAAATTTGCTTCAATTAATTGCATTCGGGTGCCAGTATGAAAAAACAATCTGATTGGTAATTTTTCAACGTTTCCATAGTGAACGTTAACTGAGGCAATTCTTACGCGTTGATATCACTCGTGAAGCATCTGTAATTTATTAAACGGGGTTGTTGACAGCAAGCTTGTTTGCCGCAATTGCTGTTTACACTGCAATAGAAAAGACTTGAAAGTTAAGTTTTTCTTCCGCAAAAAAATAGAAACAGCGAAAATAACAACAATATTTCTACAGTGCGTTTCATAATTAGAACTTGCGGAATTAGAGAAGAGGTGGAACTCCCCTGTCGGTAACTCTGCGATCTACACATGATATTGTATAAAATGACAATAAAACAATCACTATTTCGATCCACTTGGTGTTCAAGTATGTCTATTCCACTATTTAATTACTGTTAGGTTGGCTAAAAAATAATTTCGGTTTGTAGAATCGAGAATTAATTGATTGATTTATTATATTTATTGATGCACTATTCATGAACAGTGCGCCAGATCAAAGACACGCAATGAAACGAACATGCGACTGCTCAACACCTCAGAGCAATAACGTAAAGTTATATCTCTTGAGTAAAGAGCTCGTGAGTCTTGCCTTTTCAGTGCCTTGCGAGGCGGAATTTAAGATATAAGTAGTGATTTGTTTGTAAATGTTGATACCATTCGAAAAAGTAGATTAAAGAGTTTGAAGAAAGCAAACAAGCCAGATTTTTTCGGCAAATTTCCGAAAAATCATGCTCCAAAAAACAAACGGAAATTGGGTGTAAAGTGCGGAATGATACGCCTTACGATTTTGTCATATTCAACTATATACACGGCCATGAATGGACGAATTCAGGCGGTCTAGATTGCCCCAAAACTGACTTCCACGCTTAGATATTTGGAAATTCTCACACTTCTGGCTGCAGAAATATATAAACAAAAGATCGCTGCCTCCGTTGTAATATGCCAATAGCCAAAGGTTGTATGTATTCAGCTACCAAATTACTACAAGCAAGCTATCTTCGCATGAAAAAAATCTTAGCTGAGTAGCTGTTACTTGAATTGTTATGGAATCTTGATTTGGATGTCAAAACGAACTTATTTAATGTCAATTTAAGATAAGGAATCCTTCAACAGAAACAAGACAAGGTTTTTTCAAAGAAAAAAAGAAAACACATTCAGGATCTTTTGACTAACCAGGCCATAGGGTCCTCTATCGAGCTTATTGGACTTTTACCAACAAATTTTCCTCAAATCGACCTGGGCTGTTTCCACGTCTATAACGGATTTTAACTTTTTTGAGGCCCATTGCTTGTGCTTGCATGAAATCTTCGTGCCAGTATCCTCCGAAGATCTCCAATAAGGATTACAGGACGGTATGGTGAAGATTGCAAACGATCGCGATGCTAACGGAGAGCGGCAGTGATTGACATGCTGCATGTAAGCATGCATTATGCCGCTTTGAAACGTAATGCTGTATCTGGCGTTCGTGATGCATGGCTGCTCTTCAGTACTTCTCCCCATTCTGCCTCTGTGTTATATTTGTTTAGAAAGAACTACATCAGATATCCACAGACTGGTCTTTCGTTAAATTTTCTTGCGGGAATGGCATAAAATATATTTAAAGCTATGTCATAGGATCTTCTAGTCATCGCAGCCGTAAAAACTAAATTTCTTCATTAGCCTTCTAATGATCTCCCAATCGCCTGTATGGCAAAAGAAAGTTTAGCGGAAGCACCGCACAGTTTGCGGACGTTATTTGTGGTTAAAGGCAGCGGACAGGCAAAATGGACCCCTGTCAGATTTTGGTAGTTTCGGGTAGTGGACTCCCCAAGTACACCGTAGCCCCAACCCCACATTCCAATTCATGCGCTAAGTCTTGAAAAAAGCGCTTCAAAACTCCACCAGCCCCGCCCACTTCCATTAAGTGGGCGTTACTGGTGGAAGTTTGAAGCTTCTTTTCGGAACTTAGCACATGATTTGCAGGGTGAGGTTGGGACTATGGTGTACTTGGGGGGTCCACTACCCGAAACTACCAAAATCTGACAGGGGTCCATTT
Organism: Cylicocyclus nassatus; assembly: GCA_958299035.1. NCBI lineage: Eukaryota > Metazoa > Nematoda > Chromadorea > Rhabditida > Strongylidae > Cylicocyclus > Cylicocyclus nassatus. Next base: position 4,842,351 of record CATQJL010000001.1, read on the forward strand.
TGCCTGTCCACTGCCTTTAAGTTCATTTTCAGCAAGTGAGCAGCTTGGCGGAAACTACTGAAAAACCGACTGTTGCCTTAAATGCCTTTAAACTACCGTTTCAAAGCAGCACGGTGTATGTGCTATGTTCGCAGGTCAATCACCGTCCTTTACGCTAGATTATGTAAAGATTCGGCGGTCTGGTTAGTCAGATTTTGAGTTTGTTATAATTGTGAAGCAGTGGAAGAATTGGCATGCTTATACGTACTGAGTAGCAAGTGCTTCGAAACTGATTATGGTGTCATTTTATTCGATATCAAATGCCACTTCTTTTCTAAATTTTAGATTCCCAAACTGTAAGGAGTGTTTTATAGTTACAAAACGTACTATGCTACAATACGTGGCATAAGTAACCCTTTTATTAACGAAAAAAGTATGGGCATAAGTAACCCTTTTATTAACGAAAAAAGTATGGCATTTAGACTACATCTTCATTTGGCAAACACTTCCAACACAAATGGCTAGTAGTGGCTAACATTTTTCACTTAGTGTATTCCTGTACCACTATTATTAGTTAACCACTCTTCCCTAGAGCCTCGGGAGTGGTTTTCACTTAGTGTATTCCTGTATTGGGGTGGAGGCGAAACAGGCTCAATAGTAACCCTTTATTGTTTATTATCTATTATCAATCTCTCGATAATGACAGCTGCAAAAAAAAAGACTTCAGAATTTGCTGCTAATCTTTTTTGGCTTACCTTAAGTATATTAGATTTCTTGATTCACTCCCATAGTCCACATAACAAATATTTGCAGCGTTGAAGTTGTGCTTGCACCGTTTTAACAACTCCCCAAATTCGCTTTTTTTTCTTGCAATCAATATTTTACTTGCGCTCACAGAAAATTATGGATTGGATGTTGTAAAAGGTGTGAGCATTGTACTTCAAGACTGTTACTCGTAGTTTCGATTTTATGACAAACACGCCAATTTCCCTTTTAAAAGCCGAAAAAATGTGTTGAAGAAAATATGCTGCAAATATATGCATTTGCGGTGGTGGGCTAGCAGAAAGAAGTCGTGCAAGATAGTGAAAAGCCAACGCTTAGCGAAAAAGTTAATTTAAAGACGGCATTATTGGAGCGACGTGATCGTAGCAAGAATGATCATCGAGTTGCCAAAAATACCAAATGCGCAGCTGCATATAACCAAAATTATATTTGGCAGTGGGCTGTAGTTATGAGCCATCTTCAGGCTCTATGAGAAACAGACCGCCTTCCTTGTTAGCGGAACCGACAAATCATTGTAAAAAAAAGATGAAGTTTGATTTTTTATTATGTAGAGAAAAGGTTATTACAGCCATAACACATCTCAAATTTGATAATAAGTTTGTGATATTTGTTAGCTTCTGTATGCTGGCCACTAGAGAATTACAGTAGGGTGCGGGTGCACTTTGGCGCTGTTTCTGTGGGAAGATTTAGCAACGAAAGAATAACGTCACAACAAAGATGGAATTGCCATATAATAGATTTTGGTTTGAATTTACTTGTTATGAGGGCACACTATTTGGATTGGTGATCAAACTAGGTTGGATTTGTACCTTTCAACTATAGTCGGAACCAAATCGTAATGGAATAGTTTATTCGAGATATTCGAATACTCGAATACTCGAATAGGCGAACACTAGAAAACTCCATTCCATTTATTCGATCACTCGAATAGTCGACTAAATGGAGAAAAGCTGCATTATAATGAATTCGTTCATTCAACAATTTGGAAAAATGACTAATTTTATTCGAGTAATCGAGGAATTTCAAAAGACGCTAGTTCGAATATTTGGGAATTTTCGAAAACTGTTGTCTGCATATTCGAATATTCGAATATTGCGCTTGAATACTTGAATATTCATTTCAAATAATGGAATATTCGATCAAGCTCGGTTATTCGAATATTCGAGAGCTCGAATTTTGAATGTGCTCCTATTTAAATGTTTAAATTCGAATAATACAGTGCTGGCCAAAACTATAACCGCTCTAAAAACTAACGTAGCTCTTCACTTCTCAACGAATTGATCTGAATTTCGGTGTAGTTGTGTGTTTGACAGGCTCCCATCAGTAACTAGAGCGGATCCCATTTTTGTTTGATTATTCAGGAAACAATCAAAAATTTCGAAAAAACCAGGCTTGAAGGTTGGCCGAAACTATAATTCTACCTAAGGTTTCTGTCCACTAGAGTAACTCTCAGCTTCCAAAGTTTTGTGCATATATAATCATAGGTCAAAACAGTAGCTTAAGTTCAGCTGCGTCATATCTTTATAAGAAACGCTTATCTGCTTTTTTCGCTTAAAAATACTTTCATGCGTATTTTGTTCTCGAAAATGTGTTTTTCTGGGTGATTCTGCAGTTTTTTAATTGCTTTGCAAGGGATATGGCTTCGTCTATCTTATAAATGCTCAGCAAAGTGAGAGCTAAAAAAAAATTGAGTTTTCATATTAAAAGCGCACCCGACATAGACTTAACTGCAGGCCTGCGCTCGATTTTTTGCTTTCAAAATTGATTTATGCTATTTTTGTAAGCTCAAAATGATGTAAAGCATTGTTTACGTATAAAGAAGTAAGCAAATTATACTCACGATTGTCCGCCAAGTCGCATTTTGCTTCGTTTCAAAGCATAGATCTTCGCGGTTTAGTGATAATATTAGGTTGGCACATAAGTTTTGCAACTTTTCCCGTAACTTTTTTTCTAGCTTATGTAGCAATCTCATTTTGTGATATCATGTAGATCGTGATGTAAGCTGCAAGTCTGCGCAAACCGTTTGATTTTTGATAACGTAGTACAAATAATCTAAGCATTTTTTGAAAAATGCTGAAAATCGAGGATTCATGATTTTTTGGCAAATATGAAGCCCTACGAAACCTGATTCAAACATATGAAAAAGCAATTATAGGCTGTATGTAGCTGGAAGTTGGCACATTGGAATCAGTGAAAAAGAAATGAAATTTAAACACAAATTAAGTTGGAGCGCCCTTGAGAAATTGAACAAGTCAAATGCGTCAAGTTTTGAAGGCAATTTGTCAATAACTAAGCTGCGAAAAGTCAGAATTCGTTATAACTTTGCACTATAGGGTAATCCTATACGGTAAACACGAATATCATATTCATTTGTCGCTAAAATGAAATTCATCTTTTGATCTCACGAACGAGGCCTTTTCATGCGAAACGGATCTCATTTTTGTGATCAGCATGTCAAATAAGCCCATAGGCCAAGTTTCAGCAAAATCTGATGCATTCTAAAATTTTTCCCATAGTACCGTAAACCTACCGTGATCCTCACATAAGATGGTGAAATTCGGCAAAAATGTGTGCATTAGAAGCTTACATCATATTCCTTATATTTCCAAAAAATGAATGCGCTACGTTCAAATAGACAAAAGTTGTGTAAAAAGTTGCATTACTTATGTGCCAACCTAATATTTAGGCAATCCCAAAATACTTACCAAGTGGTACCTTTTTTGTTTTTTGCCATTCTTTAGTGCTAGATAGTGAAAACACCCTGTATTGTATGTTGCCTTGTGACTCACATGAGTATTACGGTCAAAACCAAGAATAAGTTCAATTTTTCAAATCAGTTTTGCAGGATGAATTCCTCGATTAGCCTGCATGCTAGGACCTGAGGAAATCTGCAACCACTGCATCCGGACTCTTACACGTACAACAGTTTTATTGCTTTACTTCACGCTCACAAAAACATTGCGGAAAGAGTTTGAGGGCATAAATTCGAGCGCAGGCCTGCAGTTAGGTCTATGTCGGGTGCGCTTTAAATATGGAAACTCAATTATTTTTAGTTCTCACTTTGCTAAGCATCTATAAGGTAGATGAAGCCATATCGCTTGCAAACCAGTTAAAAAACTGCAGAATCACCCAGAAAAACACATTTTCGAGAACAAAATACGCATGAAAGTATTTTTAAGCGAAAGCAGATAAGCGTTTCTTACAAAGATATGACGCAGCTGAACTTAAGCGACTGTTTTGACCTATGATTATGTATATGCACAAAACTTTGGAAGCTGAGAGTTACTTAAGTGGACAGAAATCTTAGGTAGAATTATAGTTTCGGCCAACGTTCAAGCCTGATTTTTTCGAAATTTTTGATTGTTTCCTGAATAATCAAACAAAAAGGGGATCCTAGTTACTGATGGTAGCCTGTTAAACACAAAACTACACCAAAATTCAGATCAGTTCGTTGAGAAGTGATGAGCTACGGTAGTTTTCAGAGCGGTTATAGTTTTGGCCAGCACTGTATTATTCGAATTCAAACATTTAAGTAGGAGCACATTCAAAATTCGAGCTCTCGAATATTCGAATAACCGAGCTTGATCGAATATTCCATTATTTGAAATGAATATTCAAGTATTCAAGCGCAATATTCGAATATTCGAATATGCAGACAACAGTTTTCGAAAACTCCCAAAGATTCGAATTAGCGTCTTTTGAAATTCCTCGATTACTCGAGTAAAATTAGTCATTTTCCCAAATTGTTGAATGAACGAATCTTATATATAAAGCTGAATGTCTGTTTGTCTGTCTGTCTGTATGTCTGTCTGTCTGTCTGTCTGTCTGTATGTCTGTACGTATGTTCCGAATAGAAAATTCCATTTCTTAATCAATCCGGACCAAACTTGGCACACATACACTTCGGGCCCCGGCGGGTGTCACAGTCCACTTTTCGTTATCGATCGATATCGATTTTTTCGATTTTTTGCAAAATTTGAGCTAGGGGGGTGTGTATGTGTACCCCCTGTGCCAACTCCCAGCCCCGTAGCTCAAATTTTGCAAAAAATCGAAAAAATCGATATCGATCGATAACGAAAAGTGGACTGTGGCACCCGCCGGGGCCCAAAGTGTATGTTGCCAAGTTTGGTCCAGATCGATTAAGAAATGGAATTTTTTATTCGGAATATACGGCGGAGCCGGGTAAGCCAGCTAGTTCATTATAATACAGCTTTTTTCCATTTAGTCGACTATTCGAGTGATCGAATAGATGGACTTTCTCTAGTATTCGACTATTCGAATATTCGAGTATTCGAATATCTCGAATAAACTATTCCATTACGATATGGTTCCAACTATAGTGAAAGGTACAAATCCAACCTAGTTTGATCACACAATTCAAATATAGTGTGCCTTTATAGCAAGTTATTTCAAACCGAAAGCTATGATATGGCTATTCCATCTTTGTTGTGACGTTATTCTTTCGTTGCTAAATCTTCCCACAGAAACAGCGCCAAAGTGCACCCGCACCCTACAGTAATTCTCTAGTGGCCAGCATACAGAAGCTAACAAATATCACAAACTTATTATCAAATTTGAGATGTGTTATGGCTGTAATAACCTTTTCTCTACATAATAAAAAATCAAACTTCATCTTTTTTATAATGATTTGTCGGTTCCGCTAACAAGGCAGGCGGTTTGTTTCTCATAGAGCCTGAAGATGGCTCATAATTACAGCCCACTGCCAAATATAATTTTGGTTATATGCATCTGCGCATTTGGTATTTTTGGCAACTCGATGATCATTCTTGCTACGATCACGTCGAAAAAGCTGAAAAGTCGCTGCAATGTACTTATTTGTATGCTGGCTGTCGCAGACCTTGTCTGCTGCATCTATCTAGTAAGTACTAGCTTTGTTACGCGATACAGCGATCGAGTTCGGACTAAAAAGGCTAAAGCTACAGATACACCTTCGAGTGATGATGCTCTGTGAATGGTACATTCAGCAAAGTGGCGTATGTTATTGGCACAGTGTTTATGGCTTATTTGCTTTGAACGCTGGATCGGCTTCGGGACTGATTCTTGGAATTGACCGCTTTCTGGCAGTAATTTGGCCCATGAGGTTAGCGAAGTATACAGGGTGTTCCAAAAAATGTATCGAACGTTTTATCGTTGATATCTCTCTTCCCAAGAAGTCTTTTGCCTTGCTTCAGGTACCGTTTTGTAGAGCTGGCTTCAACTTAGATTTGCGTCATAGAACGAATCACCCATTTATCTTCATTACTGTAGGATTACGGTAGAAACTTGAAACATATGGTGTCAATGTGGAAAAAGCTGCCGTTTCAAAATTTTTCAAAAAAATGTGAAAACTTGTGTATTGGGGTTTTTATGGACACTGAGTGCAATACTCTATATATAAGATAACGAAGCTTTCTAAACGGTGTGACCGCACTTTTTGAGAACATTGAAAGAATGGCCGCTACTTCTTACCTGGCATAACTTTTCAATGAAGCATCATAATAAATTGGGAACTTTACAGTTATAATCAGCAACTCCAATTAGCCTAGTGTAAAAGTTTTCAGGCTGTTTTGTTTCCTTTCTGGGGCAAAATATGGCCTTTTATTGCTTAAAACCCTCTTTGAAGTTTCTACCGTAGTCCTACAGTAATGAGGAGAGATGAGTGACTCATTCTATAATGCAAATCTAAGTTGAAGCCAGCTCTACAGACTGGTATCTGAAGCAACGGAAAAGACTTCTTTAGAAGAGAGATATTAACGATCAAACGTTCGATACATTTTTTTTGGGACACCCTGTCTTAGGAAGGTAGTTTCCATGAGACAATCATCTCAATCTGACTACTATCTCGTACTGAGATAACGATTTAGTAACGGCATAAACTTTCTTACAACACATCTTATTCACAGGGATAGAGGTACGGGAAATATATCTATCGCTATCAGTGGCGTAGTCAGGATTTCGGCTCGGAGGGGGGGGGGGACATAAATTTTTTCCGATGGAGGCGCGTGGCGTCAGCCACGCACTCCGGAATAACGCTTAAATGAATTTTTAAAACATTTTAAAAATTATTTTAGTTATTTAAACGTGCAGACAAGTCATTTGCACAATTTTATAACCCATGTAAGTAACTTTCAAAAATTTCGCGACCCGTTCTCGGGGAGAAGGGGGCGCGTGCCCCCTCCGCTCGGTACGCCACTGCTATCTATCAATGATCGAACCAAAGCTGAAATCTACCCCTTGCCACAGCCGTAGTGGAACACCAGATTTCAAAAAGTCCACGAAGCTGATTTGTTTTTTCTTACGCATGCCCACATTTTTTGCTGCTAAAAGTCCTGCTGTATTTTCTAACATGTGACTTGTTAAAAAAATTTCTGCTGACCTTTTATTATGACTTCGCCAGCTTAGGCTTAAATTTTTCATTAGACAACTTAGAAGACCCTTACCTCTTTTTCTTTTTATCTTTCCATTACAAATGAAAAGTGTGCGCATCTAATAAGTAGTGTGCATTCCACAAACATCAGCTGTTTATGAAATTGGTGCTCCCATCTCCCAGAGAATAATATGTCTTGCGTTTCCTTTTCACAGTGTGAAAGGCAAGTGAAAAGCAAAAGAAGCAATTCATGCTTGGTCTTGTTTGCTTCTGTTCCCTTTTTCTCCCATATTTTTCAATTAGTTCCTTCCTCTAATCTCATCCCACTCCCATTGTCATTGAAGGTATAGGCTTAGAGCAGACCATGACATCCGTGGGATCAACGTATGTACGATCTAAGAAGTGACTTGTCTACAAACACGTCTACATAGTCATGAGCTTTTCAATTGACGCCAAATGTAAGATTCAGTGGTATTTAGGCACTGCCACATTCAAAAAAGCTAACATCATTCAGCTCTATATAGCTCATTATTACAAGTTGTGATGCTAGGTTGAATTTGCTCGTAAAATACAACAGCTATTTTCATGGCGAAATCGCAGCATCAAAAACGCTGTGGAGAAAATGCGGCTTGTAATGTTCTTGGAAATGACGCCATTACTCTTCCTAGCAACTCATAACTTCATATCTTTATGCGAAACTGTTGGGTATCAATATTTGGTTCTTCGGCCATTGTCGTTTACAGGAAGATAATGCCTCTTATTGGGTCAAGCCATTATGCAGTGCTATTATTTTGTCCAAAATATTTATGCTGGGGAATAGCTTGTCTGACCTAATCATTATTGCATTGCAATTTCTTATCGCGGAATTCTGCTCTCTTTCCAGAATTTAGTTAGGCAATTTTCTTATTGAAACCGGTCCCCGCATGTACAGGTGCGTAAGTTAAATAGTATAAAAGCACTTTTGCTGCAAGTAGGTGACATGAGACAGACTCCACTGAGCATTTGCACTGATATATTCATACACGGTCTGACAAGCTTGACCCCTTTCTACTCTTAGCACGGAGCCGCACTTTAGCTGTTAGTGGATGTTTTAATGTTTTGTTTATGACTGTTTACGTTCTAATTTGCGTTCTTTATTTCAAATATGGCACGCCTTATGCGTATTAAATAAATAAATAGATATGCAAATGCTGAACATAGCGTAGTGGAATATATCAAGGGCAGTCATCATCAGCATACACGCGGTTTAGATTAATATCATAGACATAAAACGCCCATGGAATTTCCTTTTTTTGATCGTTGTAATTTGTTAACACTCGAATAAGGGCGGAAAGCTTTGATATTTAATGATGAAAGTCAAATAAAACGTTCTAGCACCACTAGCATGATAAAGAGCACAACTTTTTTGTGTGATTCATGTTAAAGTGTGCTTGCTCTCGTATGAAAAAGCTGTGGTAAGAAAACATCGTTCGTTTCCGCATATAGCCTGAGATTTCTAGGCACATAGTGGAAATAAAGACCCGGCAAGCACGTAAGCAATGAAAAGGAGTAAGGTTACAGTGGTAATTTAGTTCGTCACAAGTAATCTTTTTGAAAAGGCAAAAATCAAAGCGCTAGTTTTACAACAAATCAATATTACCCATATTTTTTCAAGATGTCGAAAACACTCAGTTTAATTCGGACGCAGGCGATATAAGAACTGTGTGTGTTGTGTTGTGTGTGTTGCGTATATGTCGTGTGTGTACTGTGTATGTTGTGCGTGTTGCGTGTGTATGTGTGTGGTGTGTGCTTTGTTGGCTTTCTGGAATTCTGAATTCTAATTTTGCCTCATTTGCTGTCTTTAACGAAAGCTACTACAGGGCTCGGCACGAGCTGGCACCAGGGAATTTTCAAAACGAAGTCCCCCTTGATTTTCGCTAAGTTTTACGAAGTCCCCCTTGATCCTAAACCCTAAACGTAAAAAAACCCAAAAAACGAAACGCGACTGAAAAAACGTCGCAATTTCTCGACAAAAACGATATCCCCTTTGCTTTTTGTCCCAAAAACGATATCCAGCTTGCCCCGTACCAGCTGGTGCCAGGCCCTGAGCTACCAAACCATAACTGTTCAGAACTAAATTAAATCTGCATTTCTTCATTTGCTGGAAAATTTTCTCTAAAGTTCTGAGTTTTTATGAGAAGTTTAGTTAAGATTTTGCCGGCCACAAGCTATGGCCAGCATTACCCGGTGATTTTCAAAAGTGTTTTTTTCGTTGCGAGAGTATAAATCTTATATATAAAGCTGAATGTCTGTTTGTATGTCTGTATGTCTGTCTGTATGTCTGTCTGTATGTCTGTATGTACGTATGTTCCGAATAGAAAATTCCATTTCTGAACCGATCGGGACCAAACTTGGCACACATACACTTTGGGCCCCGGCGAGTGTCATAGGCTACTTTTCGTCATCGATCGATATCGATTTTATCGATTTTTATCGATTTTTTTGCTGAGTTCACCTACGGGGCTGGGAGTTGGCACAGGGGGGTAATCGAGCATGGGGATTCCGAATACAATATTGGTTTTCAGGATTATCGATTACTTTTATCGATTTTATCGATTTTTTTGCAAAGTTTGAGCTACGGGGGTGGGAGTTGGCACAGGGGGGTAATCGAGCATGGGGATTCCGAATACAATATTGGTTTTCAGGATTATCGATTACTTTTATCGATTTTATCGATTTTTTTGCAAAGTTTGAGCTACGGGGCTGAGAGTTCGCACAGGGGGGTAGTCGAGCATGGGGATTCCGAATACAATATTGGTTTTCGGGATTATCGGTTACTTTTATCGATTTTATCGATTTTTTTGCAAAGTTTGAGCTAGGGGGCTGGGAGTTGGCGCAGGGGGGTAATCGAGCATGCTGATCATCCCCAAGGGGGGTGATCAGCATGCTCGATTACACCCCTGTGCCAAATTCCAGCCCCCTAGCTCAAATTTTCAAAAAATCGATAAAATCGATAAAAGTAATGGACGATCTTGAAAACTAATATTGTATTCGTAATCTGCATGCTCGATTACTCCCCTGTGCAAACTCCCAGCCCCGCAGGTCAAACTTTACAAAAAAAATCGATAAAATCGATAAAAGTAATGGACGATCCTGAAAACTAATATTGTGTTCGGAATCCCCATGCTCACTTCCCCCCTGTGCCAACTCCTAGCCCTGTAGGTGAACTCTGCAAAAAAGATCGATAAAAATCGGTATAATCGACATCGATCGATAACGAAAAGTGGACTGTGACACCCGCCGGGGCCCGAAGTGTATGTGTGCAAAGTTTGGTCCGGATCGGTTCAGAAATGGAATTTTCTATTTGGAACATACGTACACGGGTCTAGCTGGCAGGCCCGGCGGAGCCGGGCAAGCCAGCTAGTAAACTATAAGGGATTCGAAAGAAAAATTTCTGTGGCATAACTGATTACGAAGTTGTGCTATATGTGCAATGAGCGTGTAATTATACAGATTGTGTAGTGCTATAAGTTCATAGATTTTTATGAAATTTCCTAACTTTTTTAAAGGCGGTGTCCGGTATACCTGGGATTCGAAATTTTTCACCGAATGAAAGAATATCGATTAGATTCAAAAATGAAATGCTCGTAAACGAATATCGGATAAACACGGGATTCAAAAATTTCCGAATGAATGAATCCCGAATAAAATCGTAAATTGAAAATATCGAATGAATGAATATCGTTTTAATTCAAACATTGAGAGTCGAATTCCGAATAAGTTTTCGAATTATTTATCAAATACTAAAGCAATCATATCTAAAGCTGACATACCCGGCTAAAACAGGTTCATGCATTCAGCGCCTCATTTACTCCATGGTACCAGTCCCAGCCCAGTAGCTCAAAGTTTTTTAAAAACCGCTGAAATCGATAAAGTGTTCCTCAATTATGATCAGCACCTCACCCCTCCCCTCCCTATACCAAATCCCAGCCCAGTAGTCCAACGTTTTCCCAAATTCCGTAAAGTTGGTTGTTTGGCAATTAGTCTGTACATCAGCAAAACGACTTTCGACATGCATAGTAAAAGCTAGTTGGGGGGGGGGGGGGCTGTAGATTATTCAGCGAAGCGAGCACGAAACCTAAAGCCCGAGCATACTTTGTGTAATTTCGGTAGCAACGTGGTTTGGCAGTAATCAAACTGTTCATAACTTATCGTAGGCACATTCTAAAAATACAGAAAGCAGGGCATTGCTACTTAGAAAGTTATACACGCTTTACATTTGTGGTAACTGGGTTATATTTGAAAACATTAGGTACCGGCAAATCGCGTCGAATATCTTGTGAAGCATGTGCTGGGCCATCATAACCAAAGCTCGCATACATTCGACTATCAAATATTCTCGAAAGTGGAAACTTTCGAATATTCGACTTTCGAATAATATTCCAATATCAAATATCATTCGTTATTCGAACTTCAAATATTATTCGGTATTGAGATAGCCTTTGAGAGACCAAAACATCTAACAGAAGAAGTCACTGGAATCAACTCTAAACGCTGATCAAATCTGCTATCCATAGTCGGAAAGCATTACTCTGAAGCGAGTTATGAGCTCTTTCCTGTGCAAAGTTTGTGAGTTGACCGAGTTACGGATGTTACGATATCATCATCTACTCAGATAATCGCCGGGGGCAGGCGGGCACCGGAAAAATAGATTGCTGATCTCTCGCACCCCGCTCGCGGATTATTTGGAAAGCAATCAGGACTTTTCGGAAGACCGCTTGCTGATTTCTCGATTCCTCAGAGATTCAGCAATATATCTGCAAAAAATAAGAGCGAAAAAAATTCAACAGGCGGTCTCTCAAAAATCCGCTGACTCAGCAAGCGGTCTTCCGAAAAGTCCTGATTGCTTTGCAAAAAATCCGCGAGCGGGGGTGCGAGAAATCAGCAATCTATTTTTCCGGTGCCCGCCTGCCCCCAGCGATTGTCTGAGTAGGTATTGATCAAATCGAAATTCGATTTTCCATTCGATGTTCGAATTTTAAAAGAAAGTTTCGAATTCCTCTGAAAATTACTCCAAGACGAAGGCGGTCGCCCATGTACGCAAGCCGTGCGCGGGCGTACGAGCTCCAGTGATGAAAGATGCTCAAACACGCAGATCGCAGCGCTTCGCGTACTAAACCGGCCGCCTTCGTCATGGAAAAGCTTTTTGCCGTCCACGCCTAAGTTAAGGAACTTGAACTTTTGGCAGCTTACGATAGTGAGACCTCCTATCAAGCCGGTGCTTAAGTGGTGGTTCAAAGTGTCTCTTCGCGAAAAAATCGCTTCGGATTAGCGAAGAGGTATGAGGACTCCAAACCGACCTGCGGGTTCTCCGGAACGGCAATTGTCGAGGTTTTCGCGGATTCTCAACTCTTTGTACTCGCAATCAGGGACAGAGAAGGCCTTGGAACGACAGGAATATGAAAGTTGACTGATCGTGAGTGAATGCCGACAGGAGTAAGAATGGTTGATTTTACTGCGAATTTGAGTCCTCAACTAAAGTTCTTCCTCAATCTCCCTGCATTTCTCGCATGCAGCGACAACTTTTCTGCTATGATTTACTATTTTTCCTTTTTTTGCAGATATTTCAACCTCAGCAGGCTCCCTTATGCTGTGATGATGTTGGCAGTGGCTGCATACTCCGCTATACTCACGTTTATCGGTTTTACAGGCGGAATAGGAGAGTGACAAACCAAGAAGTTTTGCTTACATAATCCTCATCATAACGAAATCTACTTCCTTGAAGGCAGTGTCCCGGTAGATTTTGCATTTCCATATTTTTGCATATTTTGGGCCTTTTCGACCCAAGAGCCCCTAATGTGAGCTTTGAAACGGATGAAAAGACCTGTTTCGAGGTGTTTACCCAATTTTCAAAAAACAGTTCGGACGAGATTTTCAATGGAAAATTGGGAGGCCCTGGCACGAAGGTCCTGCTGCCTGTAATTTTCGCTTTGGATAGCATGCAAAATGCGGGAGAGCGTTCGTGGGATCCCACGCCGAACGGTAAGCGAAGTCGTCCAAGCTCGCGCCGATTGGGGTTGCGCGCGCCGGTTCAAGGGCTATTTTCTCGGCCCAGGGGAAAATCAGTCAGTCGGACTCAGGGCCCGACACAAGTCGGTTTCTAGGGTTTCTGAAAACGAAGTCTCCCCTAACTTTCGGAAGTTTTACGAAGTTCCCTTTGACCTACCTGCTTAGAAAAGATGACAAGAAAGATTTACTAGTCTGAAAGAAAAGACGTAAGATAAGAGTGAAGATCCAAATTGGAGCCAAATACTACGCATGCACAAGACTTTGGCATTAGAGCGCGATATTTAACAAAGCGAGAAGAAATGAAGGCAAAAAACAATGGAAAGGCAATGATATGAAAATGTCTTCATGCTCAAGGATAGATTTTCGACCGGGAAATCCGTCCATGCTAAAAAGATCCGAAACTTATGTAAAGTGACGAAAATATATGCTCCAGACGATCTCAGATCGTCTGGTGACCGTTTGGAAACGATCTAATTTTGAAAAAGGTATTACTTCACATAAGTTTTCAAATCTTTTTCCATAATACTTTCGCAAATAATTTTCTATACATACAGTTCAATTTTGGTGTCATATGCTTCTGTGTGCGCTGTAAACAAGCAATTTGTTTATTCAAGCCTTGCTTTCAAATCGCGCGCACTTTTCGCCATGCACGGTAGAGCATGTTAATCGTGTGATAACCTGTCCGAAAAACTTGTGTTCGACTAAATGGCGCTTATTCTTGGTGCTCGGTTCCAACTCGTCAAAAACGATATCCCCTTTGCTGTTTGCTTCAAAAACGAAGTCCAGCCTGCTTCCAGACGATCTGTGCCGGGCCCTGGCCGGACTGCGTCTTGAGGTCAGTGGGATGACCAGGAATCCCACCCTAGCAATGTCCCCCGAGGCGCAAATCTGCTGGGACACTGCCTTCAACGTGCACTGTATTCTTGACCACTATAATACCTTGTCTTTGCTACAATATAGCAAACTTACACAGTTCAAACCCTAAGTTGAAACGATAAGTTATCTCTATTCGCAAGGCGAACCTCAAGTTATAGGTGATCCAATTCCATTCTGCATAACTCCATTCGCATACAACATCAAAACGCGTGCTATATACTTTGACTGCACCTTCGGCGTTTCTTTCCTCGTCGTTATAATCTATGGAATTGCTAATTTCAAATTTCGCAGCTTTCTAAAGCACCTCCAACCAACAGGTAAAAGGCTCTTTACAGACAGTTTTCTAAAGTGTTTCCTGGCGTTATCTTAATAGCTGACCGCTATACTCAATATGTTACAACAAAACAAAACGAGCGAGCCACATTTGCATGGCTTAAAAATTTTGATATTTAGCAAACACCCTTAATCTGGAAGCTAAACGTCGGATGCTCATTTCTCTGTCAGTAATCATGGTCTTATACATATTAACGCAACTTGCAACTTTTGTCACCTTACTCTCCAGTCAAGTAAGAAGTCAAGAATAGGCCCACTTTGAACGCAAAGAGCGGCGTTTTTAGATTTTCCTCGCGTTGAACAGCTACATGGATTTGATCTATCACTTCCTCGGAGTGCTCATGGCTCTGAATGTATCGTCAAATTTTGTTGTGTATTGGTGGAGGAACACAGAATATAGGTGTGCCTTATACTTTAAAAACCGGTCACAGTAAGAGGAGTATAAATGTTCCAGAAAAGTCTTCGTGCAGCTACTGCATCGCTTTGGGAAGCGCAATGCTATATTTGTAAATGCAGCAAAATAATGAACCTGTGCAAACTTTTTGAGGAATTATGGGTAGCATTGATCTTGTAGTGGAATTATACAACATTATTTACCTTTGTTTTAACTGACTGGCGGCTGGGCGAGGCTTCGATGCCTAGGAGATGAGAGAGAGCACGCTCGCGAGAGAGACGCAGAATCGTCGAGTGTGCGAGCGGTCACCTTCCAGCCGCCAATCCAGTTGAATCAAAAGGTACCTGCGAGAACTAAGCTTTTGTTACGTAATTTTGTCGTGTTGTTTTGAGCATTGAAGTACTCAGTTTGTGTTGTTTTTGGTAATGGCAGGATCTTGGGTATGTGATGTAGTGAATTAAAAATACGACAACCAGATCTAGTTCGCAACATCCTATCCTTCACAAAGGTCAAGATTTCGGCCAAACACAGACTACCAAATCAAACTAGAATGTGCTCTCTTCGAGCCACTCTATGATTCAAAATAAATAGATTGTCATTTTAACAGAAAATTTATTCTTTACAACAAGTCAATAGATGTTACACAATCCTTCGGTTCTGTTACATGCAGCAACGCATCCACCACATACTTGTCCGCCAGAATATATATTCTCATTGAGAATATTGCCACTGCAAATTGTAGTTCAGAACAATGTTTTTTACATTGTTGAAAATCATTTGTGTACATTTTGAACAAAAAGGCTGGCATTCGAGGCCGTGTTTATTGACAAACGACCCAGATGGCATGCAATTTCCACATCTTTTACTATTTATCTTTTATCTTTGACTTAATTTCCATTCTTTCATCTTTCTGGATGTCAGCAACATACAAGCAACTGCGTTTGTTTTTCACGAGTTCAAACAAAACGCGATAGAAGCCGTGGGCCACCGGTGGCCCACGTGTCGTCAACGAAAGGCCACGTTGTTCTCTTGTTACGGTTTTAACGCTTGACACAACAATTTGAGCTTTTAGCAATAATAAAGGCTGTGAAAAAGAACCACCCTTCTTGTTGGGAACTATGACATGTGTGTATGGTCAGTCAACCTCTCCACTTTTCTATCTTTTTACTAATAGGTTGCCTCAAAAGTAAAGTATTTTTAGATAAATTAAAATACTTTTGTTTTCCTAGCAGGCTTACGCCACCATTTGATAACGCGAAGCAATCTCTACAATATGGCTTCCAAAGATCCGTCTAAGTTGTGACCCATGTAAAATTTGGATGCAAAAATTAAAATCTTCGACTACTTTAAAAATCGAATCTCCTTCTAGAAAATTCCTACGAACATCCTGCCTGGTCATTACAATAGACACATAATACTACCCAGAATCGTATTTGGCGTCCGGGACTCAATTAAAATAGCTCGAAAATGCAAAAATGTCACTTTTTCGGGTTTTTCAACGTTAAGTGGTATATCTCAATTACCAAAGCACAAACGCACGTAAAATTTCAGGATTTCACTTACAGTTATGGCAGTGGAATGTGAAAATTCTCGGCGAATTCGCCGATGTTGGCGAATTCGGCGAAGTCGGCGAAAAACGCAAAGTCGCTGAGTTCGTCGAGAATTTTCACATTCCAAAGTCATAACTGTACTAATATATGTACTATACAACGACATATGTGGGAAGGGCTGAAGGCGGAGGTTTTCGTTTTTAGACTATCTCATTTTCTCGCTTTCTTATCGAGGAAAAAATCCATCAAAGACGCATTTGAATATGACTATGTGTCTGCTGTATAGTGACCAAGTTTGAAATCCGTAGAATTTTTTTTTTAAAAATCCAGTTTTCAGATGAGAAATTTTTTCGATTTTTGCTCCAAATTTACCTGCATTACGACTTAAGCGGATTTTTAGCGTTCGTTCTGTAGAGCTTGATCCGCTCTATCGAATGTCACCCTACATCTGGAGAACAAAAGCAGTCTGATTTATTCAGAAATATGGCTTACTTTTGGGACAACCTAGTAGTCTATTCAAAACATAAGTGAGCCAACTTACGCTGGGCTATAGCGGCATACTACAAAAGTAGATGTATGGCAGGTCCGCACAGCACATCCCAACTTGACGCTTTTTCCCCAGGCCATCTGAAATAAATTATTGTAAGCATCACTTAAACAGTAGCAGAAGGTAGATAGAAGAATCACGAAGAAAACCTTCTGAGCTTTCATGAACGGTAGTTAACCTACCTGTGTGAAACCAGTCTGATCGATGACTTTATTTTTGAAATCTGCTACAAACTTCAGATCTGTTCTGATCGATTCATACAAACATTGTGACCACCAGGATTCTATTGCCTAAAAAAGAATCAGTTTGAGGCATCAAAGCACTTGGTAAGATAAGAGTGAGGGACATACAGCCTCAATAGCAGTCACTGAATCCATGTTTGGAATGGGGTAAACGAATACATTTTCCCCAAGACCGGATCTTTCACCTTCAGAAGATTTGGTAAGTGTACACTTGTTGACGTGTTGAATGGCTCCTAACTCAACTTCACAGTCGTAAATCTATGATATACAATTTATTTGATAGAGTCTATAGAATTGTAATAGTTACCATTCTTGGCATATAAGAGGCGGTAGGTAACTTCCTTGAATCTGGGCCATTTTGTACCTGTCCCAAAGCAAGATAGCTTCTAAAACATACGGTCACTTTAGAATCGACTATTAATATTATTCTCTATTCGTTCTCAACGGTTTTCAAAGCATTTAGAATTACCGTGATTAAACTACTAAGTAGTAGATAGTTTTTTCTTGTTTCGTTAGATTTTAGTGGACGTTGTTTTTCGCAGAAAAGCAAGTAAGATCTAAAGTGTACTCGGCACAAAATCGCTCTTTCTTTTGATGACAAAGTTTTGAAAGAAGTGCAAAAAATCGAATAGGTGCAAAAGTTCGCATACATTGCTTTCATTAGCTGATGCCTTCACTATCATTTTAGTTCGCAAACCGCTAACGACAGAGCAAATTTTTTTTTACAATAGAACCTATTCAAAAATGACAAATTGTCTTAAAATCTCAATCATAACATTTGTGTAAAATTTTTGATCATTTTGCATCGGGCAGCAACTTTTCGACAATCTGGAAACTTAAAAATTACACACTCTTCGACTGTTCTCTCCTGCGGACCATTTTGATTTTTGGAGCTAGTCCTCCTTCATACAGTTATCTCTGACTTTGAAAACACGAGATTTGAGTAGTTAAAATCAACTAGGTTCTGTAGAAAAGCGGCAATTCTAAAACACAGCACCATTTCGATCAAGTTCCAAATAGCAAATGGAAAGTTTTCCAAATATCATAGCAATGGAATGACTCGATACTTCATTTATGATCGAGGCCATGTTTTGATATTGTTAAGAAAAAGAAAGGTGAAGGTGGCGAAAGATCAGCAGTTGATTTAGCTGATCTTATATATAAAGCTGAATGTCTGTTTGTATGTATGTATGTATGTCTGTCTGTATGTATGTATGTGTGTACGTATGTTCCGAATAGAAAATTCCATTTCTGAACCGATCCGGACCAAACTTGGCACACATACACTACGGGCCCCGGCGGGTGTCATAGGCTACTTTTCGTCATCGATCGATATCGATTTTATCGATTTTTATCGATTTTTTTGCTGAGTTCACCTACGGGGCTGGGAGTTGGCACAGGGGGGTAATCGAGCATGGGGATTCCGAATACAATATTGGTTTTCAGGATTATCGATTACTTTTATCGATTTTATCGATTTTTTTGCAAAGTTTGAGCTACGGGGCTGGGAGTTGGCACAGGGGGGTAATCGAGCATGGGGATTCCGAATACAATATTGGTTTTCAGGATTATCGATTACTTTTATCGATTTTATCGATTTTTTTGCAAAGTTTGAGCTACGGGGCTGGGAGTTCGCACAGGGGGGTAATCGAGCATGGGGATTCCGAATACAATATTGGTTTTCGGGATTATCGATTACTTTTATCGATTTTATCGATTTTTTGCAAAGTTGGAGCTAGGGGGCTGGGAGTTGGCATAGGGGGGTATTCGAGCATGCTGATCATCCCCAAGGGGGGTGATCAGCATGCTCGATTACACCCCTGTGCCAAATTCCAGCCCCCTAGCTCAAATTTTCAAAAAATCGATAAAATCGATAAAAGTAATGGACGATCTTGAAAACTAATATTGTAATCGTAATCAGCATGCTCGATTACCCCACTGTGCAAACTCCCAGCCCCGCAGGTCAAACTTTACAAAAAAATCGATAAAATCGATAAAAGTAATGGACGATCCTGGAAACTAATATTGTGTTCGTAATCAGCATGCTCGATTACCCCCCTGTGCAAAATCTCAGCCTCGCATGTCAAAATTTACAAAAAATCGAGAAAATCAATAAAAGTAACCGATAATTCTGAAAACTAATATTGTATTCAGAATTCCCATGCTCACTTCCCCCCTGTGCCAACTCCTAGCCCTGTAGGTGAACTCTGCGAAAAAATCGATAAAAATCGGTAAAATCGACATCGATCGATAACGAAAAGTGGACTGTGACACCCGCCGGGGCCCGAAGTGTATGTGTGCCAAGTTTGGTCCGGATACGGCGGAGCCGGGTAAGCCAGCTAGTTAGTATATAAAGTACCTTCTGATGTTATGCGCTTCTACGGCTTTTTCGCGCAAACGATCTGTCACTCCTTTGTTACCTCTGCATTTGGTATTCTCTCCTTCATCTGGAATAATTACAAGTCATATTTTTTGAGTCAGTGCAAATTATTTTTGAGCATTCTTTTGTATTGACCTGGTTTTGGAGGTGGACCTGGGTACTTGCAGAGACCTGTAGCTTTCTCACATTTGGACGCGGGGTACGTTGTGCAATCTTTTGCTTTCTTGCACTTTTCTCCTTTCTCGTATAGGATATTCTTCGAATAGCCACCTCTAAAAGTGCCATGCAGTTCAAAATGGTTTTCAGAAAACTTGTACCATTATCAACTCAGACAATTCGCCAAAACTGCAAGCAAAATTTGCAGCGGTTCCGCAGGATTTTGTTTACTATTGCAAAAGTGAAAACGTTGAAAATGAGAACTTCCGCAGAATTTTCACGTTAGACTGGATGCAGGAACTTCCGCGGGGCTTTATACAAAGCGATGCGGAACTTTCGAGAAATGCCAGCGGTTCCGCAGCACTTTGACATGTCAGTACTTCCGCAGGGTTTTGAATATGTTGTCTAATATGATGTTGCCTCGCCAACAACTACGCATTATCGAATATGTCAGTCGTAGTGCAGAGGATAGTAGGTGAGTCTTACAGTCAATAGAGTAAGGTTCAAATTTTAATTCGGTGCTCTCTTTTGCTGTTGTAGTTCGCATTCTTCGGAATTTCCGCAGCACCTAATTCGGGAACTTCCGCAGCACGTTTACGGAACTTCCGCAGGTGACCGGCGGAACTTTCCCAAACGTTCTGCGGAAGTTCCGGTCAGTTGTCTGAAAATGTCATGAACTCACATCAAATTGTAAATGCATGATATTATAACCATTTCGCTTTCATTCTTGCATCCACATCCAAATCGTAACGTTTTTGCATAAATCATCTGGAAGCTTTTAGTTGTCATAAACCCAAGATAGATGCACTTACATTCGCGAATGTGTAGAGACGATCATCTTCGTATCTGTTCACTTCGTTTTTGATGCCGTAGTAGAGCACAGGACTGGACCACAACTCCAATGCGTGCAGTATATCATTGCTTCTATTGGTTCTTGTGAATCTTAAAAAATTTATTTTGCGTTCAAAAATGATAGTGAGTGAAAGCGGGCCGATTCGCTGTTAAACCAATTCGCATGTGAGTTTCTAAAGCAACAGAAGAGTGAAGCAAATTTTTTACAGGTCTTTTGTAGAAATATATATATTTTCTTTTTGTGTTGGAGGTTATATGTCGCAGTCATCTAACGTATCATGCTACCTCACTAAAGATGCATCATTAACATCCCCGCTGGGGAGGGGATCGCAGCTTAAAAGAAAGTTTCATATCCTGAAGCTCCAGTTATGTGAACTTCAAGCTGTCTACCCATCCGTAGGTATTCCCACCACTCTTCACTCCAAACATACTGAACAGGAGCCAGAAGCTGCAAGCCACATTTTCCAGCTTTTCGTGTGATCCCCTGATGATTCTCGGCGGCCGATTGTCTTTTCTTCAAAGCCATTTTTCTTCCTTCGAAGTTAAAAAACCTTCCAAAAGTGTACTGATGATCTAATCCAACAGTGATAAACATGTTGTTGTTGAGAACAAATGAGTTCCCGGAATATCGATTTTTCGTTAAACACCAGCTTTTCGACTTGTGGTCCATCGCAAATTTCATGACTTCGAAACATCACTCGTCCTTACCAGAAACCTGATTAGCTCTATGGGGTTAGATAAACAGCACTACTTTGGAATGTTTTTGTTGACTCCGAAAAAACAAAAATGACTTTAAAGAAAAGACGGTCGGCAGCTGGGGATCATCAGAGGATAATACAGAAAGCTAGAAATTGCGGCTTATATAGCTTCCTGCTCCTGTTCAGTATGTTCATAATGGAGGATGGTAGGAATACTCACATGTAGCTTTCTTTTAAGCTGTGATCCCCGCCCAGCGGGGATGTTAATACATGCGGCCCTAAGATTTCGCTCAAGAAGGGAGATGCAACATAACGTACCTGGCAACATTTTGTCCATAACCATTATCAAAGGTAATGCGCGTAAGGTTCTTATCAAGTTCGGCCTGTACTTTTCCTTCCATCTTGCAATCGTATTTCTATATAGTGTGATTAAGCATAATAACATTTTGCTATCATGAGAGTATCTAGCTTTGAGGGAGACAAACTATGCCTTGTAAAGGAAACTCACGAGTTTGTACATATTTTTCGCTGAAGGGAGTATACCCTTGTAGTTTTTAGCTTCACCTTTAGCAATTTTTGCTCTCAGATCGTTGTGGTAGTTGAGAATGGTGTTCCGTTCCAGGTCAGTAAATGGTGTACTGTTGCCGCATACTGTAAGTATGTTTTTATTCTTCACAGTCTACTATATTCTTCATCAATTTTCAGGTCTACTACCTTATTATTTTGACAAATCTTTCTCATCTTCAACAAGTACACCTGGGTCCTAATCGAATAACTATCATTCGAATAAAACATTCGAATACATTAGCATTCGAGATTCTAAAGTCGCAGTCTTCCATATTCGGATAAAATTCGAAACTTGAATAATCAAAAACGGCTCGAGTGAAATCCAAAAACTCGAATAATCAAAACCGAATTTCGAATGAATTTTATTTCAGTCGAGTCCGTAGTGAAATTCGTATTCGAATTATTCAAATATGATGCAAAGCCGACTGCTGATTGTGAATTACAGTCGAGTAGATTTCCTGCTTAATATAGTGTCCCTGCAGACGCGACAACGCTGGGGCGTCAATAAATGCCTTGCGAGTTCCCGCGCCAGTGTTTTTCAGTGTTTTCTTTGCTTATTTCATGCTTTTTAGTTGATTCGTTGCTGGTCAAGAGGAAAAGGGTAAGTTAAAGAGTAGTTTCTGTTTTCTGAGAAGTTCTGTTATCGCATATTCACAGGTATCCACGTGGAGGCATTTCGCGTCAGCTTCTTGTCTATTTTTTTTGTCATTTCCTTTTCTTCTGTCACTTCTTCTTTTGAATCTTCCTCCTACTTGTGAGGCGTTTCTTTGAATGCAAGTTGGCTTGTCTTGCAGCAACTTCGGCTTTCATCCATAAGAAATAGCATTTTAATCAACTACTTCATGTGATAAAGACAATAAGTCAATCGTAAAAACCCACTAGCGTTCAAAGAAGTACCTCACAAGAAGAAAGAGACATGAAGTGACAAAAAAAATAGACAAGAAGCTGACGCGAACTGCTTCCACGTGGATATCTGTGAATATGCGATGAAAGAACTTCTCAGAAAACAGAAACTACTCTTTAACTTACCCTCTTCTTCTTTATCAGCTGCGAATCACCTAGAAAGCATAGAATAAGCAAAGAAAACATTGGAAAACACTGGCTCGGGAGCTCGTCAGGCAATTATTGACGCCCCAGCGTTGTCGCGTCTGCAGGAACACTATATTAAGCAGGAAATCTACTCGACTGTATCAAGGTCTCCGCGAAAGTCCCTCATATGCAGGCTATGTATCGTAGCATTTTTGACATATAAGTACACATGAGTGACCATCGTCATTGCTCCAGGAGAATGATTGCATACTTAGCGCTGCAAAACCAAACAGCTCTTTCAGCTAAAATAGTTGAATGCTCATGCCAAGTCGCAAGGTTCCTCATCTCGAAAGCTCAGCTTCAGCCAATTTCATTTGCTGTAACTCTGCTAAGTTGTCTTTAAAATGCAGCCAGCGCCTGACAGGTAAGGTCTATTGCAGTACGAAGAAGCAGGCAGGGTCAGAAATCCGGTTCATACCATTAGGTGCATCATGCGCAGGATTCACGACGATATAACCGTTTGATTGGAGATGCTAATGCACCTTCGTTCGGCGGTAACTCCTGACTATATGTCCCAGAATTTCAAAGGAAACAAAGTTTGCTTGAGCTCGAAGTCTCATGCCACGGATGCTGCTCATTGACATGAGAACTGAATATCAACTGACGAAGTGTAGAGCAAAATCAAGTTTGACAAGGTAGCGGCCACAGTCGTAGAATACCAGGGCTCCATTTTTACAGACAGTAGATTTCTCGCTTAATTTATTGTGCTGCAGTATCAGGCACAGAGGGTGAAAGTATTTTGCTAAGAAATTATGCGTGAAATTGAAAATTTAGTCGTACAGAGCCACGTTCGCCTTAATGCTGGGCCAAAACATGCAGCTAGCTTACTTCAAATTTTTAAAGTCAGAAGCTGAGCTAAAAGCGCAACAATGTGCTCAATTTCGCTGTTTTTATGTGTGATTTCACAATAAAACCGCTTGTAGCTCCTTCCACTGAAGCGATAAGCAGATAAGGAAGACAGATTCGGAGTCAGCGTTTTATACTGCATCGAATGATATACAGCTTGTTTGGTTTGACCACTTCGACTTCTGACCATTCCCTTGTAAGGCCGCTCCGCCCGCTACCAGTCTGTGTCTCTCTCGCGCGCGTGCTCCCTGATCATTATTTAGCCTTAATCAGGTCACGAAGCCCCGCCTTCTAGCCGGCAAGCCAGTCGAATCAAGGGGTGATTAGTCTCGAAGTCGTGTCGGAAAACTGCCACAGCCCAGGTGCGAGATGATCGGCATGCAATGAACTGGTTACTATCACAACCGTGATGCATATTTTTGTTGGGAGAAATGCAAGGCTAGAAACTGTTTGACGTATGCCTGGCCCTCTTTGCACCAAGGCTCGGCACGAGGTGGCTTTTGGAAAATAAAAAAAACGAAGTCCCCTTGACGTTCGCGGCTTTTCAAGAAGTCCCTTTGACTCTAAACCTTAAACCTAAAAGATCGTCAAAAAAAAAGAAGAAAAATCGACTTAAAAAACGTCATAATTTTTGTGTCTTGTTGGCGTCAAAAACGACACCCCTTTGCTTTTTGTCCCAGAAACGATATCTAGCGCTTGCGAGCCACCTGTGCCGATCCGTGCTTTGCACTATTGTCACCAGAATCTCGTAAAGAATTTTTGCAGAGACCGTTGCCATATTTCCTAAACATTCAACTATTGGTGATTGATACACTTGGCACTACCTGTCTCATTCAATAAACCACCTTAAAGGCAGTGGCTTAGGAAATGTTCGGCTACGGGCTTTTCACGACTACATGGCCTTCTGGACCAGCTGACAAAGGAAAGAAGGTTAGTTGAAGTGGCCTTTTAAAATGAGATGTACGTTTCCTTGTAGAGCTTAAAACGCTGATTCCAAATCTGACTTCGCTATCTGCTGTGGGCTTCTGGACGAGGAGTTGTGAAGGTTTTGTTAGTGAAAAGTTAATTGCAGAATTAGTGTAAACCTAGGGCTTAACTGGCTTAACTTGTAGTCGGGTCATTAGATGGAACAAATATTCTTGGTCCAAATATACCAACTCGCTGCTGCCTCATTTCAACGTTAGGAGAAGATTATGACTGATTTTATACTAGCCTTGCGCTCAAATTTTTACTCACGAAAATCTTCATAATTTCTCGCACAGAAGCCCGCAGCAGGTAGCAAAGATAGATTTGGAATCAGCATTCCAAGCTTTACAAGACAGTGTACATCTCATCTCAAAGGGCCACTTCGACTAACCTTCCTTTCCCTGTAAGTCCGGTACTGCGCTTGAAAGGTCAAAAAAGTGCTTTTTTGGCGTTTCGGGGCCTTGGAGATTGATGGAGGGGCGGGGCGAGGGATTCACCTCAAAATGAGCAACTGGCTGAGGGAGACTGTAACTCCACTTAATTTGGCGGCAGTTGGCTGATCAGCCTAGGCAGCCATCGCGATACAGTTTGCCGCCAAAATGGGTGGAGTTACAGTCTCCTGCAGCCGGTTGCTCATTTTGGGGTGAATCCCTCGCCCCGCCCCTCCAGCAGTCTAGGCCCCGAAACGCCAAAGAAGCACTTTTTTGACCTTTCAAGCGCAGTACCCGACTCAGCTGGTCCAGAAGGCCATGTAGTCGTGAAGCCCGCAGTCGCAGTTATCCCGAGCCACTGCCTTTAATCAGTAGCGATTCTGTGTAGCATGATCTCTCACAGAGACCTTAAATTTGATGAAAATGGTCCTGCGAATCTCGGCATGGGCTAGAATACTATTGTTTCTTTGAGCTGCATCATGTAAGACTACTTCAGTATAGCGTGTGTTTTCTTTTAGGTATTTAGCCAACCTTTAGGGGGTGTCGGCGGCGCTGGTGAAGTCGTATTCGCACCCTCCGTCACAGAAACAAGCAAGAGCAATGAGGTAATCTGAAGTAACAATTTGCGAATAAAATAAAGGTATACAAGTCTACCTACCAATGCTAACGGCTCCATTTAGTTTTCCCTGCCCTAAAATGACTTGCCTGCTTTTATACATCTGAACATTTGAATTTAAGTTTTTCTAGTTTCAAAGAGGTGTTTAAAGTGCATAAGACCTGCAAAGTATCTGATAACGCATAAACTTGCAAAAAAAGCATTTTGATCAAACAGTGATTATAAATGTTGAACCTTGTAAGAACCTCCAATCAGAATGCTTTAAACTGAAAAACGATGAGGGCGGAATTTTTGGAAAGCTTTAACAACTTTCGAAGTTAGTAATTTTGGTACGTTGTCGTAACATACGTCGTAGTTGAAAGTGCTTCAATGTAGTAAGGAGGAGCTGTGAGCAACGAATAAATTGGTTTTAGTCCGTCTGTGACCAAGCGCCAAATATGTATAACCTACTTTATAAACTAACTAACTTAGGGCATCATTCGATAGAGCAGATCAAGTTCTACAAGATGACCACTGAAGATCCGCCTAAATCGCAATTCATGGGAAGTTTGAAGCCAAAATCGAAAGAATGTTTTACCGACAAACTGGATTTTTACGTGAAAGAGCCCTGCGGACCTTCAATACTCAAATCTGCCTTTACTGGATTTTTTCAGAGCATAGAAAGCGAGAAAAAAAGATAGTCCAAAAGGCAAACTTCCCCCCCCCCCCCTCTAGCCCCTCCCACACATGTCATTATACATCACATACATCACAAGTCTTACTAACAACAAGAATTTAGAACTTTACCCCTACCCCTGCATATGCTTTTATGATCGAGAAATACCAAGCTTTACTTGAAAAACCCGAAAAAAGTGACATTTTGTTATTTTGGGACCTTCTTTGTTTCTCATTTTTGAGCCCCGGAAAATTCCACCAAGTACATTTTTGGGTACTACTTTGCGTCTTATAAAGAACACGTTGCAAGTTCGTAGAATTTTTCCGGAAGGAGCTCAATTTTTAGGGAAGCTGAACAGTTATGATTTTTGGCTTCAGGTTTTACTTAGATTAACACTTAGGTAAATCTTTGGTGGTATTTTTGTAGAGCTTGCTCCGTTTCGAGTGATACCCCAAGTCTGTTAGGAAAACAAAAACAGCTAAATTTACTCAAAAATAGAGTTTACTTTTGGGACAACTTAATATAACGTGCAAGCAAATGATTCCTCGCAGCCTTTACAACAAGGTGTTGTTATAAAGCTTTTTTGGAAGTTTATTAGTTTATTTTTTTTAAATCGGACCCTGCTCCACGCTGTGAACCGATAAAAACTTAGTAACCAAACACTCGAGCAGATTGATACTTGCTAAAGAGCAAGAACAATCAAAAAGTTGAAACACCGCTGGTACTTCAATAGAAGTGCTTTAATTCTTAATAATTAGTATTAGGGTAATCATTCAAGAGTAGCAAGCATTGATGTCTACCACGTCCTGGATTTTTCGCGCAGTATCGTTTGCTTATGCAAATAATTTTGCCGAGTTCCTGATCAATGCCAAATTTCAAGCATAATGCTTGCAGCATTTTGTAGTCAAGATGACATTTTGGATGTCTCATCCCCACAAGAAAACTCAGCTTATACTTTTACATTCATTTATGCTTCATCAAGTTTCTCTGATTTTATGTTTTATCAATGATGTTCTATAAGCCCAGGCAAACATGGATTACATTACTCATGTGTGTTTCTCAGACCGATTATGTTTTCTCCTTTTTGTTATCTTGCTAATCTTCTAAAAACATATGACTAGTCCGATAAGAGCGTGGCTTGCAGAAAATTTTAAGCTCATGTAATCATTGCCATCATTTCCTTGCAAGAAAAATTTGCCAACGGATTATCAAGATTTGAAAATTCCACATTTTGTTTACAGAATTAAAATTACGGTATTTGTATTGTATTTATATTCTAGAACTTGATTGCGTACGTTTTTCTGGCTTTAAAGGAGAAGAAAGCTCTAACAAACTCAATCTCCTGTGCTGTTGCTATTTCAAGAGGAGCGAAGACATTGTTAGTGTACAGATACTCTACATGTAGGAGTATTGAATAGGAACAATAATGTCTGTCATTACTAAAAAAATTCTTGATGTGTATTAGTGGATGTGAAAATCACCAAAAATGTAAACTCTTTCTGGAATAAGTTTAGAACCACTCCAACATATTAGGTTGGCTCGAAAGTTCTTGCGTAATTCAAACAAAATTCAATAACTTTTCAATACCTAAACCTAGATTTACAATCTTGTGCTCTAAAAATATTAAAAAGCTTGCGCTCCATGATGGACGTTTAATTGCAAGATTACATGAGCTAGACATCGAGAACGAATCTCAAATATGGGACTTCAAAATCTGGGATTTTGAGTTTGGTGCCAGAAAATCGCAGAGTGTCGCTAGCCGAAAAAAATCTGTAAAAATTACTAATTACTTACAGCAGAAGTCCATATGTTACTTTGGAAGGCTTTGTTCTTGTACGGTGAAGCAAAAACAAGAAGTTCCTTAAATATGTCATTTTGCAGAAAAAATCCCCTCATTACCGCAGTTTTTTAGCGAAAACACTTTTCACATTCCAAAAAACGTCGCAAGGTTCTAAATAGCCACTATGTCGTATTTCTGGTTGCAAACTGTGTTTTTGTGGGAAAAGTACAGCGATAAGGGGATTTATCCTGTAAAATGACAAATTCCACAAATTTTTTGTTTTCGCATTTCCATACGAGATCAAAGCCTGCTAAAATAACGTTTGGACTTCTGCTGTGTAAGTAATTTCTACAGATTTTTTTCGGCTAGCTAGCGGTTCTCTGCGATTTTCTGGAACCAAACTCAAAATCGCAAAATTTGAAGCCCCACTTGAGAGCTTCGTTCTCGGGGAGCTCATGGATGCGCTTGAACTTCCATCATGGAGCGTAGGCCTTCTAATATTTTTGAAGAACAAGAGTGTGAATTAAGGTTTAGGTATTGAAAAGTTATTGAATTTTGTTTGAATTACGCAAGAACTTTCGAGCCAACCTAATAATTACGGAAACTCGCAAATACTCTCAGATGGCTTGCGCGCATTAAAGTTGTAACCCAAAACTTCTCAAGCCTTGATAGAGGAGGAGTTATGATGTAAAAGGTGATTACTTCGTGATAAATCTACAAGTGAATCTTAAACAGATGTGTTCGGCAAAAACTGTAGTTCGCCTTGCAGGTTCCTCACCATCAGACAAACTTGTAAAATCACACAACCTTGGATAACTTGTTTTTTGGTTGTCGTTTAAAAAATCACTGTGAATCAAGTCAGCAATTAAAACATCGACAAATGCGTAGGCACTGACTCGGTTAACTTGGATGAGCTAGTGGCACTTTTTGTCTCTGAGGTCTTTGAGAGTTGCTTATTTCTACTTGCAAGCCGTGACATTCAGTTGAATTTATTACAAGTAATAAGCAACTCTTTAACACGGAAAGAATGTACATGAAGTATTATTAAATGAAGTAAATTTTGAGTGGGATTAAGTACAATCTACCTTTTCACTTGACTGATACGTGCGCGAGCCCTTCACTAGCTGTAAAGGGAGAATCTCCAACGTTACGAGAGTCGAATTGACCGTATCTTAATTGACGATAGGCCGCGGAGAAAGAAAGAGAATGGCCTAAAATTCTCGGTCTTTCGAGTTTTCAATTAATATTAGGTTGTCCCGAAAGTTTTGTCGGTTTTTTCAAACCACTATAAAACCGCGCACAATGAAGACCTGAATGAGTTTCAACATGCTTTCGATGCAGCTTTTCCTTCTCTTTCTTATGATTACATTTAGGAGCCAAGATCCTGTATGGTTTTTTTGATAATTGCCACAAATCTTCACTCGTCGTTTTTATCTGCTCAAAGTTAGGCTAATTTTTAAAAATTTTATTCCATAGTTTTGGGAAGGACTAAGCATGGCACAAATAGACCAATTCTCGGGCTATACGGTAATATTTTTAGATTCTCCTAATTTGCTGTTTCTAGCTTCAAAGAATTATTTTTTTCGGAGGTCTCGGTTTCTGGCAAAACCATGGAACACGCAACTGCGGCAAAAACATGAAAGCTCCTGGAATATTTGCGAGTTGAAACTTGAATGCTAATAAACATTATTTATAAAACACATCCAAGTTTGATTTGTTTTGAAAAAGCAGCTTTTTGGAATTTTCTGTGATTTTACGTGGTATACGTAATCAAAAAGCGGTGGTTTTTTTAATAAATAATTATTTAGGACTTGATGAGCGTGACCCATGTAATCTAAAATAAGTATAATGTAGCCGAAGAATGGCTCTATGTACATAACAGTTAGTAGCGCTTTTTGAAAGTAGCAGGAGAAAAATTTTTAAAATTCAGAAAAGATTTGGCGTTACTGTTGAGCTGCTCAAAAATCCATGGCGATAACATTGCGAAGACAGAGTAGACCAGAGAGAAAATATACCAGTATGAAAGAGGATGAAAATCTGTTCTAAATGATACCTAGACCTTCCATGTTTGGTGTTCTTTGGGTTTTAGTGAGCGATAGAAAAAACCGACGAAACTTTCGGGACAACCTAATAAAACAAGGTTTAGCATTAACTTTTCAGTCTACAAACTTGAACCCAAAAGTTATGAAAAAATTATCACTTTGCTTTTTCTATCTCGTTCTGGAAAGTAGGGGAAAAGAGTGTGTCGATTTTGCTCCGTAGCTGCAGATGATGTAGCTTCAATGTGGTGTAAAATTTCTCCTAAAATGTCTTGCTGGCTATGAACCTAATTCATCGTGAAATGAGATGAGGTAATGTAATAGTGGAGTTTTTCAAATTTACGTTAAAGAGCAGCTCATTTTTCCTTCAAGTAACTTTTTGTATCATACAAGCCATAATAAACTCTTTTTCTAATTCACTGGAGAAAGTAGCATTTTGGCTAAAAACGTACATATTATACAACGACGTATAGCCCGACGGAAGACGAATGAATTTTAAAAGCAAATGTTACTGTGCATACTTCATGTTGGCGTTTTTGTTTTCAAGAACCTTGCTTCGAGAGTTTTTTTTGCAAGTTTTTTGGCACACTTCTCGTGTAGATAACAAATAAATAAATATTCTGAAAATGATTTTCTGCCAAAAGATTGTTTGAATACGACTTCTGACTCACACAGCAGACCTACAAATAGAAGCTTATTTCTTTCACTAGTTCTCTTCTTTCAATATCGTGCACAAGCTAGAACATCAGATGATTCGAATTACTCATAAAGGGGCGTTCATATATCAGACTGCCTTTCCCCGAACAAATCCATCCAAGCAAAAACAAGTGTCACATTTGCTGGCGCATGGCTTAGACAGTCAAATTTGCGTTTGCAGTAACAAAATTGCACAAGTTCGTTTGAAGGGGCTGCCCAGATCAAAATGTTTAAAACTAAAACTATTTTTAGAATTTTTTGACGCTTAAAAATGCATGCGTAGGAAGAAACTACAAGTCTGCCATGGTCTTGTGGATTCAACACTGTTACATACGACGACATTCTGCTTCATCACTTTACGCATTGATGATATTGTAACACAAAAACAATAGCAAATTCGATTTTATTTCTGAGGAGTGCAGTTTTTTCCACTGAATTTCATAATTTGCCGTTTTTATGGAAATGGAAAAGTGCACATTCCTTCAGATTTTATGCAATGTCCAAATCCTGTACAATTGCTACACGGTTGTCCAGGCATATACACCTTTGCACCGATGGTGTTAAAACCTCTGCAAAAATCTGAATAATGTAAAATCTATCATATTACAAGAGGTCAGTACTTACGCTGGACTATAGCGACATACGACAAAAGTGGAAGTAAAACAAGTTTGTGTAGCACAACCGATAAATGCGGTATCAGCCCATGCCATCTGAAAGCGTCCTTGCTTGATTTTCAAGTGAGCGAAATTTGCCAAATTATTACCTTCGAAAACGCTGTTTGGTCAGTGGCTTCTTCCATCATTTCGTCGACAAAAGTGGTATTATTGTTTACAAACGGACATCTAGCATTGACTTGTGACCACCAATGCTCAGTCGCCTTAAAGTATTTCTATCCATGCATGAAAAAAATTCCAATGTGAGTGCGTTTGTAGACTGACAAGAGACTTACAGCTTCGATAGCAATGACTGGATCGACATTTGGTATCGGGTATACAAACACATTCTCTTTGTCTTCGGATTCTTTGAAAGAACATGTTTTCGCGTATTTGATTGCTTCAGATTCCTCATAGCAGTCGTATTTCTTCAAATTATAAAATTGTGGCCACAATGTGAACACTGCAATGCATTCGTCCTACCAATGTACGCATGTAAGATGCCGTAGGTAAATTCCATTTTGGGTCACAAGACGTGGAGTGCACTTGACCCATGGCAAGCAAACCCTTAAAAATTTTTTGAACTGGCAGACCTCTCGCACCTAGGTTCCTATCATTTATGCATATAGACAATCGCCCCTGACGGCGGATTCCTCGCGTTTTGCTTACGGGCCGAAGCGATTACGGGTTTTTGCGATGCCTGTTGATTCTTATTTCGCAGAAGAAGCAGGAATTCGTTCGATTGCAGAAAGTAAGAAACGATGTTTGAGAAGCGGTGGTGCATTTTTCGGTGAGCAGACATCGTTTTCATAGCAACCTCGCGATCACTCGGATAATCAGCGGAGTTAGACAAAAATGTTGACCTCTAGACCCCCACTCGCAGGAAATACTAATAAGGTTTTCCAAACCAGCTTTGATTTCTTATCTTATAAAAAAGATGATAGCAATGTGTTTGGAATCTACAAGAAATCAGTTTTCGGCGTTGTTGAGAAATCGTGGACCAATTTGAGGAAGCTTGTAGGTGGAGTGTGAAAAGCATCAGCGCGCGTTTTCCTTGTCCGCCAACCTTCTACGATCATTTATGTATAGGTCGATATCAGTGGCGTACCCAGGATTTCGGCTCGGGGGGGGGGGGGCGCGACAAAAAATTTTTTCTAATGAAGGTGCGTGGCGTTAGCCACGCACTTCGAAAAAATTTTTGGGGTGCTTCTCAAAATTTCTGCGGGTCCCCGACCCCTAAAATCTGGAAAAAGGGGGCGTGGCATCAGCCACGCCCCCGAAAAAATTTTTTTTATAAAGCTAAAATGAATTTTTAAAAAATTTTAAAAATTATTTTAATTATTTACAAGTGCAGACAAGTCATTTGCACAATTTTATAACCCATATAAGTAACTTTCAAAAATTTCGCGACCCGTTCTCGGGGGGGGGCCTCCCCCTCGCCCCCCCCCCCCTCGGTACGCCACTGGTCGATATATTTTGTTTTTATGTTGCGCAGTTCTGACGGAAATCTCAAACTTATCAGTAAAAGCCATTTAGTGTATGCTTTTAGCCATTCATGGACGAAATGAAAAAAAATCATTGAAAAATCTGGTTGACCTGAAACGGATCACTTTGGATATAACTATATGCTTAGATTTTACGAGCAGAGAACTCCCGAAATTCTAATAATGATTTGTCACTGCGCTGATTATTCTGTGGTGTTTGCATGTGATGAGTGCTTTAGGAAATCGCAGCGGTACCCTAGAAAGTTAGATCAGCGACGTAACAATTATCTTCAAGCATACCCTTTCACTGGATTAGTTTTGAAGTTTTGTGCAATCATATAATGCATTTTGGAGTTGATTCATCAGTAAACTTGGTGATAACTAGCCGCCCAGCTTTTTGCAAACTCATCGTGTGTTATGTAATACTCCTGCTGCTAACGTGGGAAAAATTTTCTATTTTAAATATTAATTGGCTTAGCCTAATGTCGCTAAAGCGACCTTAAAGTTGAAGAAAAATATGATTAAATTTATTGTATATATATTGTTTTGTTTGTGTTTTATTGTTTGTTTTGATAAACCTTTTTAAGTAGGACCATTGTCCCACAATGGAAGGGGTAGGCCAGACAAGTGAACAAGTCAGTCTCCCCATCAGTATATCATTCCCTTGACTACAGAACCTTATTCTGTCGAGCTCATTAACATATCAAATAACAATGATTACATATATAGTCAACAATGATCGGATATAATACTGATGGGTGAGTTAGGTCGGATAAGTCTTCCACAAGTTCTTCCTACAAGTTGGGGGGTAATCTGAGGACCACAAGTTCTCCCTAAGAAGCGCCATCGACACAAGTTTGGTAGGGCTCTACTCTCATTAGTGTGTCGACTAACACTTGTGTTTTATATTAATAAAGATTTTGGTTACCTTGAGGTAGCACACAGTTCGACTAGGCCCGCGTGGCAACATAGACTTATCGAGCTCTATATGTTTTCTACACCTAATATCCATATTTTTGCCCTTGTTATGAACGCATATAAGATTTATATGGCGACATTGTTTTCGCGAAGCCTCTGTTCCAATATATTTTCCATCCGATATTGAAAAGAAATCTCAGACTTATCTCCTCTTGTTATGGGCTTCAAGTGCTTTTTCTCGTAAACGATCCGTTCCTCCCCTATTATTTTCGCACACGGTGTTTTCTTCACCACCTTAAAAATTTTCACTTTCTCCTTTTTATGTGAGGCATCGTAACCATACCTGGAACTGGTAGTCTTCCACTGTACTTACAGAGCCCCGTAGCTTTATCACATCTAGAGCCAAGGTAAGTTGTACAATCTCTGTGCTTCTTGCACCTTCTTCCGGTCTCGTATAAGATATTGTTGGGATACGCTCCTCTAAACAACAGACGGCATTAACTATGATATAATTATTTGTTAATATAAATATATTGGGTTTGCTCGAGTTTTGTCGTAAAATTTCTGAGTTTAGAAGCGATAGAAGAAGATTACTCAAATTTTGAATTTTTTGTGTAGGGTCATAAAAAATCTGAATTGCCTCAAAAATCGGAGCTGTCATTATAATAGGTTGTATTCGCTGCTTTTTCTAAACTATGCAAAGTCTGCGCTTATTGAGCGTCTCTATGACAAGTTATGATTTTTGAGCAAGCAAGATAAAAGGGCGAATTTGATTTATTTTGACAGAACTTTCAGGCCAACCTGATGTAGCTAAATGTCTACATATATCATAAATCAAAAATTCTTTCTGAAACAATCTTGAGAAAACTTTGCACTAATATTTAGGATGCGGCGGTTGTCATAGGGAATTTTTCATTGTCGATCAACATCGATGTGGATTTTTTACTATTTCGAAGTTGACACAACTGGTAATTCTGATTACGAAACATCATCGACTTCAAAAAACCCATTGCATTTATCAGTTTTGTCAATTTTTGCGAAATTTCTAGAATTTGAAGTCGATGCTGAGAGATGAATGAGCATGCATTACAAAAGTACACGAGGACAGCGCGGCATATAAGTTATAAGAAATATTGTATAGTAGCGGGTAGTGATCTCTTCACCATAATGTACTGACAGGGTCGCGACGGAGTATCTGGACACAAGGG
Source organism: Cylicocyclus nassatus (assembly GCA_958299035.1). Lineage (NCBI taxonomy): Eukaryota > Metazoa > Nematoda > Chromadorea > Rhabditida > Strongylidae > Cylicocyclus > Cylicocyclus nassatus. The sequence continues at coordinate 4,877,504 of CATQJL010000001.1, forward strand.
TATCGAGAGAAAAGGTTAACATCGGTATGACATCAATATAGCTACGACGGTACTACGTACTATAGCCTTTTGCGCTTTAGATTATACGAAAAGTGATATAAAAGAAATTGTGTTTTTCAGGCAATTGTTTTAAGTCTTACATTAAATTGTAGATGCATGACACTGTAACAACGGCGTGATTCACAGTGAAGCCGCATCCGAATCGAAAAGCTTTCGCATAAATCATCTAAAAGTGCTGCTGTTTGATGTTGAAATCGGTACAAGTACTTACGTTGGCGAAGGAGTACAAACGAGCATCATTATACTTGTTGAGGCTATTTCTGAGACCATAGTAGCGGACTGGATTTGACCAAGATTCAAGCCCAATTCTTATCATGTTCATCGGGTGATCCCAATCAACATAATTCAAGGCGTACCTTACAAACAAAACTATCATAGAAAGTGTGCGGAGATACTGAGTTCGTGGCTGTTTTTTTTTCTGTATAAGATGAGCTCTGATATTTGCAGAAGTTTGTGCTTATCAAAATTCCTCAAAACATCTCTGTTACTTGAGTTCAAAAGCGATGATGCTAGATTCGAGCGCATCACATGGAAACATGAACTCGCGCAAAGTCTTCACCATTTTGTCAGTAGAGTTTGTAAAGTGTTAAAGCTGTTTTTTTTTCAGTAAACCATACAACCATAAGCACGTATATATTCAAAAAATTTTAGGCTGGTTTGACACAATAGCTGTGGAGTCATGGGAGAATGCAGATCTAGCACGTACCTGGCAATGTTCTGTCCGTAACCAGGGATGGTTATGTTGAAAAATTCTTTGTTTAGTTGAGCTTGTACTATTTTCTCCAACTTACAACTGTACTTCTGCAAAGCCAACTTCTTTATGAGTGAACGTAGTGTGCTCACAGTGGTTTAAGAATGAATATTTTAAAATGTCTCACCAGCATGTACATATTCTTCGCTGGGTTCAGCTTTCCAATGTAATTGTCTGCCTTGCCCTTTGCAATCTCTTCTCTCAACTTATTGTGGTATTTGATAATTTCATTCCTTTCATAATCTCGAAGCCAGCCGGTGTACTCACAAGCTGCAGTTTCAATTTTTATTTGTCGAGAAAGACATAGTGTTTCTGGGATTTTTCCGGAATATATCTTCGGGTCAGCTATTTGAAAAGTGTTGACATCAATTGTCATCCTGTACAACGACATAGTGATTGTGCTTGATAGAGATATCCTGCTATAAGCTGGTGTCAAAAGTCTTTTGCGTAGTTTCAGATTGATTTCTTTCATCCTTGTTGATTTGAGTTTATCTTGTTATAAAAAATCTCAACTTTCTAAATGCTTGCTGAGTGTAGTTTGCAAAAATAAAGGTTTACACACACTTGTTCATCCAGATCCCCTGGAGTCTTTTTCAAGATATTTTGAGTTTCCTTTTCTGATTGCTAAATTCCGCAACGTTAGTTTACTGCAAAAAACCAAAAAATCATTGGTAATGATTTGCTGTTTATTTATTAGCGAAAATCGGGCTAAATGCTCGAATTTTGCCCTCTCAAGAAGACTCGCACTTTCAATGCGCATTTATTTTGAAAATTTGAAAGTTTTCGCATGTAGTTTGTTTAAGAATTCGAAGAGCAAATTTTCTTTGTCCAAATTACTTATTGTAGTTGAGGCTCCTGCGTAAAGATAAGCTGCGCAAAGAATAATCTACAATATCACCAGCTACTTGATATTTGATGTACTGCAAACAGCTCGACAACATCTTTTGCCATTGATGCGACAAAGGACTAAAAGAACAGGGGCGGGTGTTTTATTGGCTTTTTAAGCTCAATGAGAGTGTCAGTGCCGTGCTTGCCAGGATCAGGTTTGTCAGTGGATCTTTATTAGTAGACCTGAAGTTTCGGCGTGTTAATCTGCCTTCTTCAGAGTCTCGAATCCACTGCTTAGGCACGCAGGTTCGCCTCTGAGAAAGACGAACACGCCGACTCAGATCTGCTAATAAAGATTTTGTTGTGTCCTAACTTCGGACACTCTTCGGGGTCTTCGACTTCGGAGGTGGAGGAGAAAAAAGAGGAATTTTTATTAAGGACAAAGAAGTACAAAGACAGAGGCAAGTGAGTGAACTGTAGAACTGACTGAGGCGAATAGCGAGCGACTTGTATAGTACTCGATTTCCGCGCACTCTGAGGCTGCGATCGAATATGCGAGGGCAGATCACTACGAGGAAAACAACTGATCATTCACAATTACAACAGATCCAAACCTGGTTTGGCAAAGCGCCTGCTGACACTATATAACATCTCCAGGTCTGAAGTTGAAATGGCGTTCAATCTGATTACTAAAATCAGTGATTGTGAGTGATTTATTGAATGCTCTTTTTACTATATATCTTTTCAATAAACATCGCCATCTCTCCTTTCCACTTCATCACAGATGCCTTTTTCAAATCATAAGTCTCTATTCTGTGAACAAATGTCGAGATAGATATAAACTTTTTCAAAATCTACTTGTATCTGCCCGCTGCATTATTTATTACCGAACTGGGAAGTGTATCCAATTTGAAATGGCTTTCGCAAGATGTATACCATAATGACCACCTTGAGATGCTAATTTCAAAATGCGCTCTTGTTATTTGCTAACAAGGAAAGTCACTTAACTTAGGTCGGGCTTTTGAAATGAGACACATATGGTTGTAATCAGCCTGAAACACTGATTTGTTCCTTTGAAGCGAGTTATGAGCTTTTTCGTGAGCAAATTTTGCGTGTTGACCGTCTTAGGCATGCTACGGTATCATCATCTAGGTAGTGGTTCAAATGCATATTATACCCTATCAAAGCCAAATGACTCAATTTGATGTTATTTTGATTTTCCACCACTTTTTGGACAGATTTTCATCTAAAGACCTTCTTTCCATAACTTGTATGTCAATGACACATACTAAAAAAGCTCATAACTCGCTTCAGACGAACGCTTCGCAGCTAAGGATAGCGTATTTGGAATCAGCGTTCCGAACTGATTCCAAATGTATGTGTCTCACTTCAAAAGCCCGACCTAAGTTAAGTGGCTTCCTTTGAAAGTAATTTGTTGAACGAATTTGCAGGCATTTGTTTGAGCTTATATGGTCAAAGGCAAAACTTTATTTTTAATCGTGTTCTGAAACTCTCAAATACTATTTAATTCAATCTGAATCGCAAAAGAGTCATCAAAATTACAACGTAGTTCTTCTGAAGTAAAAAAAAAGTATAGCTCTCAACATCTAGAACTATCACCTCCTGCACCATCACAAGCTCTGATGTTGAGCGTTTGAAACATAGGATCTTCACATAAGCCTCCTAGGTAATTTTATGGACTTTGACTGTGAGTAGTCAACGCTGAGAAATTTCTTCAAAGTAGAAATCTTACCTTGCAAAAATATACGCAAAAAAAGTGCAAAAAATGCACGGAAATTTATAATGAGGCTTCAAGAAGATGAATAATCTTCTCTGTTATAACAATTGTTGATTTTGAGTTGCTTCTCTGTACTTACCGAATTCAGATGCCGATTGCAAATCTGTCTTATATATTTCTTAGGCAGCGGCTCGGCAGAATTTCGATTTTGGGGTTCTGGCAGATTTGGGGCTATTCCAGCCCCCTGAATTACGATATAAACTCTCCTTGGCGCGAAAATGGGCAAAACCCGTTTTTTGAAACCCCCTTGGGACGGGTGCGGACGAGTGAGCCGTTTTTCTCTGCCGTCAGAGACGCAGAGCAAGGAGATAGAGAGCGCTAGAAAAATTCTGCCCTACGAAGCTACGAATGACGGCGCGTTTTCTGGCGGCGAACATACTCGTCCGCACAAGGTGTCAGTGAAGCGAAAGGAGGAAGGGGAGCGGAGCTTGACTCGCCTCCCTGGCTTGCAGAATTCACATTTTCGGCCCGGAGTTGCTCTTTTGGTTCACTTGGAGGGCCTCCTATCCATCTATGTCAAATTCCGAGGTAGGTCTATTCTGCCAAGCCGCTGCCTTCAAAATATTCTTTGAGCAAAGTTAAAAAATTCGTTCCCACAAGGGTTATGGCCTATTTGGGTAGCTGCCAATCTTTACTTTGCTCGCGCTCCTAATTATCTCTTGCGAGTCAGGCGGCAAGGCCTCTGATCCCTCTTGCACCATCACCACTTGGCCATGCAACTTGGAAGCAGAAACGTGCCTCTAGCTCTGCTCAGTAAACGTTGAGATCCGAAAATCGTTTGAAATCGGCGCTCAAAAACCTCTCGATGGATATACGTCTTATTAGGAAAGCCCACTTCGAGTCAAATTCCTTCCCTTATGAACAACAGTATTCTTTGTTGCGAGGATGAGTACTATTATTACTCTTTCGACCCGTTTATTTTTGAGAGAATCTGCCCAGCCACTTCATGCGTGGATAAGACATGTTACTCTTTTTCTTACCTTCTTCCGATGTAGAAGTAGGAGAAACAGTGGGTCCGATAGTGGTGTGGGAGGGTGTGGACTGTTCCGTATCAGGATTTGTGATTCTGGTGGTGAGGTAGGGTGTGGTTTGTTCCATATCAGGATATGTGATGCTAGTGGAGGGGGAAGGTGTGGATTGTTCCATATCAGGACCTGTAAATCTTGCACATATCCGGTAACACTTTTTTTATCATTCTATCCTGCTGCGTTTTACAGAAGCTTACTACACATTTTCGTGTAATTTATTGCCAGTTGCAACATCCGTAATCATCTACGCTACATAATATATAGTTTGTATACTTAAAGAAGATACTTTGATTCGTAACAAAATGAACATTAAATTATGTGAGGCACTTGTCATGCATCTTGCAAGCTGCGATTTCCATTAAAATTCCTATGAAACTTTCGTTATAATAAAGCTGAATCTCGCAACAAGTGGAAGCATGATGTTGCACAGGGCTCGGCACGAGCTGGCACCAGGAAAATTTTAAAACAAAGTCCCCTGATCTTGAAAATTTCGTACGAAGACCCCCACCCCTCTTAAACCCCGAGCGTAAAAAATCCCCAAAATGAAAAGTCCACTAGGAGAAAGTCGTAATTTTTGTGTCTTTTGGGCCACAAAAACGATATTCCCTTTGCTTTTTGCGCCAGAAACGATATGCAGCTTGACATGGTGCAGCTAGCCGAGCCCTCGTTGCAATGTCTCCAGTCATAACCTTGATACTTCAGCAACTGAGCATAGCTGCGAAAAAAGTTTCTGAGTTGCACTGAGCTGCAGTAAAAATTTCTGATCATCTCCAATCTTGGCCGAGTACGAGAAGACTAAGGCCCGTATGCACGTACATCCCCGCTGGGAGGGGAAGCGTCATATCTCGCTAGTCTAGGTATCTTTCTTCTTCCTTCTCTATCTGGCTTATGAAGGCTCTCATACCCTTAGAACTGCGCATACTAAATTCCGGGTTACTGCCATACAAGATTAGATTTTCATTATTCGGTGTGATTTCAGGAGATCCCCAGGTGATCAATTCCCATTTTCAAGGTCATTTATCTTCCTAAAAACCTAATGAAAGCGCTGTGAAATGTACTTAGGATATAATACGGCATTAGTGAGCATGTTTTCGACAGGAGAAATGGAATCTGAAGATTGTGAATTTTTCGATAATTTAGCTCGCGAGCCGTGCTTCATCGAAGATTTTAATATCCTGAAGTTTCACTTATTTCTACTATAAACTTGTTTAGCAGTGCCATATTATATCCTCAGACAATTTGACAACATTTTCATTGAGTTTTCAGGAAGATAAATGACTTTGAAAATGAGAGGTGTTGTAAGATCAGCACATCAATACATGGAAGAGGAGTGGCAGAACGTATGCGGCAGATATGGATGCAACGGTAACGAGATCTATTGTGTTGTGATACTCTGCAAATGCAACTGCCGAAGTGCTCGGAAAGTGCATCATCGAGCTTGATCGCCAAATTTAGATTTTAATTTGTCTAATGATGTCTCTGTGGATAATGTTGTATTGTTTCTGTATTGTTTCTGATTGTTCGGCTGAGGGCTTGCTATTGTTATTGTCTGTATAAGTAACCCGGCCGTTTGGCCATGAGCGGATCGGACGGCGGATCTATGCTTTGGAGTTTCCATTTTCTTTTCTTTGTAATTTTCTTTCTGAGGCCCCTTAAGGACCCCTTCATCCAGAGTTTTTGAAGTAGTATATTTTGTCTTGTAATTTTTAAGTATAAATTATTTAAATTATAAGTGTTTTGTGAATTCCTTCGGGTGGAGTCGGAGCTAAAAGCTCAGCCGAGGCCCCTTTAGTACCGAACTCGTGTGATGCGGGACCGAGAAAGAGGGGCGCGGCTGACAGTGTTCTCCTGGGATTCCCCCATCCCCCAGGGGATCACACATAATGGCAAAAAAACCAATCTTGTATGGCAGTGATTTGGCACCCACTATGCGCAGGTATAAGGGTATGAGAATATTCATTAAGATAGAAAGGGAAGAAGAAAGATATCTAGAATAGCGAGATATAACGCATCCCCTCTCAGATTCCCTCCACTCCCCAGCGGGGACGTACGTGCATGCGGGCCTAATATGTGTTAGGTTGTTGTAAAAATAATGTCCGTTTTTCTAGGCCTATATTACAAACAAATTTTTTCCATCAAACTTTCTTTTACGATATAGAATCTGCATATCATTGGAAAGCTCTCTTCATGTACTTTCTAACATTCGTAAAATTAAGTTTCTATCCTCATCTGTGAGACTTTCGTCAGCATTTTGCACATCCGCACTCAAAATCGAAATCTCGTAGCTTTCACTTTCTTGGCCACAATTCATGAGTAAATAAGCGAATTCTTCTGAAAACAAAGCAGTTCTACTGGATGACAATTGTTTACTTTCTGCCTACTTATGTAGAGTTTTGGAGATATCTGGACTGAGAAATTGACGCCTCGAAATAGATACTCGCTGCTGGCATTCCATGGGTCGGAAATTTCTCAAATTAAGGCAATGGCCAATGTTTCGTTCTTTTCTGTAAGCTTGAGATGCACAGCTTAACTACAATATTTGAAGAGAAACTTAGCTACTCAGTGCGCGAAGAATTTCTAAATTATCTGGCACTTACAAGCCTACAATAAATAGGCTCAAAAAAGTAAACGTTTCTGAATTTTTATCTTTTCTTTTCGTAGAACTTTTTCTTTGGAGTCTTTTCAATACCGTAAACTCATGACCTGCGGCTACAAAATAAGCTGATTGCCAGTCATACTAACAAAACATGAAAGGAGTTGTAAGCTCCTAAAGACGAGGTTTCAAAAGAATATTTTTTAGTTTCTTGACGCATGGTTTTCTTCTCCTTTGCGATATCAGTATGAGCATTTGCGAAATTACGCAAGGTTTGCTGTTTCTGACGTCTTGACTGCATTCAAAAATTTCGAAACTGAACGAAGTTATAGCCCAAAGTGGAAATTTGCAAAAACGGACATTATTTCTGCAACAACCTAATATGTTTTCATCGCTAAAATGACATTATTTCGGTTGAATGAAAATTTGATATCTTCGGAGGCTAACTTCTACGGATATAGAGCAGAGTCGACGCTTTGCATCAAATTTCTTTTCTCTAGCCGCAAACAAGACTGCACGAAAAGACATGTAAACTCTTACATTACAAGGTGTCCCAAAAGTCTTATAGCCTAAGTTTGCATCGCTATAACTTATGAATCACTGGAATCATCCTTCCCAGTATTCAGTATTCATTTTTGAAAGGCTAAAATAATTCTTTTATGTCTAAAAAACGAATCATCGAACCATGTTTTTCTGAGAGCAGCAAAAATCTATTTTCTTGGGTTTACTATTTCTTCCACAACTTTAGTGTTTAGAACATTCTGGTACAATTTCCTGTTTATAGAGGAGGCCGTACATTACTGTCACTATATTAGCTGCACTCAAAAATCTAATCCATCAAGACAGGCAAAAAATTGGAGATTTTGGGTGCGTGCCACGGCCACTATGTCTTGAACATTAATTCTGAATCTGTAGAGGTGAAGCAGTTACTGTTTCTCCATGTGTCTTCTAGATGAGATTTTAGTTCAACTTGAATGACGAACTTGTTTCAAACACATCGTGCCAATTTTCTGCTCTGCTATTCCGTAATCGTGTCCAAAACCTCCCGCTTAAGGTCTACGCATGCCTGCATCAAAATTCCTATAACTTCGACCCTAAATTTTGCGAAAAATTTTCTTTATGTAAGTTGTAGGTGGAAGCTTGTTCTATCATACTGCACATTTTCTAAGCGTTGTGAACGATTTTCATAAAGGCGTAGGACGAAGTTGACGATGACTGCCTGTGTGCCAAGGCGGTGGCAATTGCCAATAGTTTGAAGAGGTTTCCATCAACAAGAAAAATTGCTTTCGCAAAATTAGAGTATTGTACTGCATCGTTATTGTTTGAGTAATGTGTGCTCTATATTTTATACCTCTATGTTGTTCCGTACTGTTTTTATGAGGTTTACTAGGCTACAAGACTTTTGAGACACCCTGTATATGCTAAATGAGGATCTAATAGTAAAGTTTTGGAAAGGTTACTGATTTAAAAACTGCCAATGCTTTACATAATCTAAGTGTTTTTCCTCTCCCTGATTTATCTTTGGAGAAAGAATTTTATCGTTTGCTTAACCAAACGCAACATGATATCGAAACTTGAACGTACCTTCATCTGTTTGTGCAAACGAGCTACCAAGGCAGCAGAGCAACAGTGTTGGCTGAAATGTGGTTAGAGTAGAATGCGGAAAAGTTCATAGGAGAACTTACAAGAAAGGACATCGTCACCTACTCTAAGACAGTAAAGCGCCTATGACATTGTTCGTTTTATTCTTATCACGAGTCAAAGAAATCGCTTTAAGCTTCCCATGCGATAATTTTGAAAAAACTGATGGTTTGCGTTTTTCTTCAGGAGTGGAATCGAGCACTCACATTCTAAAGCATGTTCAAACCTTCGGAAAGCGGTCTTCCCTTTATCATCAGCTGCTTTGCAGAAGTGCAGCGATGCAGTATTTTTTGTCACGAGCGCTCGTATAACATTTCTGATCGTTTTAGTTCTGTCGATGAGGACTTGTCGATTACGTGGACGCAGGAGATCTGTCAATGCCCACCATTTGATTGGCAAGTCAACTTTCGGAACCAATTGACGGTCGTCTTTCATGAAGTCATTTGTTATGTAAAGTTTTAACATATGAACTTTTGTATACAGGGTGCCCCAAAAGTATGTATACACTGTTTGATCTGTTAATATCTCTCTTTCGAAAAAGCTTTTTGCCTAATTTTAGGTATCATTTCAAAGAGCTGGCTTCAACTTAAATTTACAGTATGGAGCGAATCATCGATTGCTCTTCACTACTATAGGATTACGGCAGAGAATTTGGGAAGCGATTTCAGCCGCTGAGAGCGCTATCTGGCCGTAGAAAGCAAACCAACCAACCTGAAAACCCTTACACTAGGCCAAATCGATATCCTTGTAATTAAACATGAAGTTTGGCTTTACCGCAATGCTTCCTTCGTAAGTTATGCTAGGTTACTGCAATGGCTGTTTTTGGAAGGTTCCCTAGAACTGTGATTACACCATCTGAAAATCCTTATAATCTTGTAAGAGGTTAAGCAATGAAATCAGCGTGCATTAAAATCCCGGGACGCCACTTTTCAGATTTATTAGAGACTTTTCTGGAACATGATCAATCCACAAAGAAAGTTCCCACCGAAATCTACAGTAATAAAGAGCAATCGGTGATTCGCTCTATATGTAAATCTGAATCGAAGGAATTGAATCCAGCTCTACAAGATAGCATCTCTCCATAGCTGATTTGATTTATTCTAACTCTTTGTCTTGGAATACGTTAAAGCTTTTGAGTCACAAGTCTGCATTTTCTACCCAATCTTTTTGTTCTGCATTCGTCAGAAAGCTTTGTGAAACGCTACAACGAAACCGCTGCTATCCGACAGAAAGCAAGAAGGGTGTCTGTGCGTGTTTTAATGTTTGTTAATGACAAATCCAAGCTGTTTTTTGATCTGCGTACTTTGGTGTCTCATGTACACCGTGACATAAGTAATCCTGAAATATATTCTGACATTAGATCGTCGCTTGTATTGCATTCCCTCGTCCTATGCAGCTACTAAAAATGCTGTATGGCGCGGATCATAGATCTACCTATCATTATTGGCGGGAAAAGAGAAGCCGATTCGACCTGTCAGCAGGCTGTAAATACCGATGGGTAGGGGGAACCAGCCAGAGCGTGAAGAGAGCGCTGTTTAAAGCGGAGTTTAAAAGCGTCGAAAAGAGACGGACCTCCCCTGAGATAAAGATAGCCAAGAGATCCTACTGAGAGGGAGCCAAGAGATCCTACTGAGAGGGCGAATCGTGTTAAAGCCGCGTTGTTGTATATAGCATTCTGTTCTGTTCGTTGTTAGTTTTGTGCCATAAGGATAAATTCTAGTACTCAAACCCGTGTTTCTCCATCGATCAGGCTCTGCTGGAACTTACCAGTAAACCACCCCCCGTTACAAATAATATTATAGGCTTTGTAGTGAAGGATCATGCTTCGAGTTGTGACCTACAATATGATCCGCATTCATGTCATCCGGGTGAATCTGTAAACTCCACCACTATTTCTCAATCATCATCTCTCCATTGTTTTATTGAATAACAATTGTAGCAAAGTCTGCATATGAGGTCTGCTAACTATCGAACAAAACTTCTCTTAAAGAAGCAGAACATTACGCGTATATGAGAAAACAATCGCTGCAGCATCGCTGATGAAGATAAAACTTAGCTTGTATATTTTAAAAGAAATAACACATAAAATTCTAATCAGCTTATATGCAGCCTCGCAATCGCAGCTGTAGCACAGCACTAATGCCCAACGGTGTTGCCGCTGATTCCGTCATAGTTTGAGGTTAATTCTCCAAAAAAAGTTTTTTGGCCTAAGAGGCCTCTGACAGAAGAGGAGATTGTTTTGCGTAATTTTTGAAGTAAATCTTTAGTGATCAAGCTGCAACAAACCAGTCATTTTTTTTGTTGCGCAAAATCGCCATGTAATTATAGCATTTTTTCGAATCACTTTTCTGAAAAGCATTTGATTTTCGATAAAAGATACCATTTCTTGTTCTAGAGATAAGAAAGCTTCGAAGCAATTTCACTCTTATTCAGTATTCATATCGTAATAACTGCGCATTTTGAATCTCTGGTAAGCACTGCGTTGAGAACTGAGGTAATCAAACTCTCTTAGTTTGTCTCATGCAATACTTTCTCCTACCAAGTTCTCTACTCCCTTAAAATGATCTGCTTTTTTCATCATTTTAGACAACTGCTAATGTATCAAACTTGTTTCCCAACACTCCTGCCTCCCCTTTAGAAGCAAAAGTGATGTACATCACTGAGTCTTGCGAGTGTGCTTGCAAGGGAATGGTCAGAAATCGAAGTGGCCATTCCAAACAAGCTGCATACCGTCAGATGCAGCATGAAGCGCTGACTCTAATCTTCCTTACCTGCTTATCGCTTTTCTGGACGAAGCTATAAGCCATTAAAGACCATTATTTTGCTAAGAAATTATGCGTGAAATTGAAAATTTAGCCGTACAGAGCCACGTTCGCCTCAATGCTCTGCCAAAACATGCAGCTAGCTTACTTAAAATTTTTGAAGCCAGAAGCTGAGCTAAAAGCGCAACAATGTGCTCAATTTCGCTGTTTTTATGTATAATTTTTCACAATAAAACCGCTTGTAGCTTCGTCCACAGAAGCGGAAAGCAGATAAGGAAGACAGATACGAAGTCAGCGTTTTATACTGCATCGAATGATATATAGCTTCTCTGGCTTGGCCACTTCGACTTCTGACCATTCCCTTGTTAGCTCAAAACCTTCACACAGGTTTGAGGTGGCGGTTGTGGCACGGATAATCAAGGCAGAAGAAAAACAAATCTACCCAATTTGCATGATATTTTGACGTTGGACTCTTATTAGACTTTTATGTTGCGTATTCCAACGTCAACATTAGCTTGATAACAGGACAAACCAACTGCATTGGAGTTTAGTACAGTTTAGTACGCTAAGATACAGGCAAAGAAGAATAGCATAAATGGCCGAATTAGGATCTTTCCTTAGATCGCTTTTTTAAGATGTATCCACGAAAAAAAAGATTTTTTTGAGTTTAGTATCACCATTTATTTCCAAACAATCAAATTCTCGTGCATGTACTCAATGGACGCTGCACAACCCTTCAGAACAATGATCTGCACATCCTTGGCATGTCGCTCCGGGTACATATATCTGCTCACCAAAGATGTTTCCACTGGAATATGCAGTATAAAATATACAAACTGTGATCACATCTTATGCGATTCTATAAGTTTGTGTCGTTTTCTGAAATTAACGGCAAATTATACAGAGTAGCGACCAAAAAAATGAAACAAACGTCGATTTGGGCTTTCTAATTCCATAGTTTGATGGTCATTTAAAGTAGTAGTGCTTTATAAGAAATGCTGAAAAAAGAAGCTAAATCATTTGTCAGCAAAATTAAAAAATTAATTATCTACAATACCGCTCACAATTTTTGAAAAATAGACGCGAATAAACGCGTCTATTTTTTCAAAAAATGTGAGCGTTATTGTATTCAAAAAATAACCACTTTACTTGGGTGGTCCAATATTTGGAGGGGGTTATCTGACATGCTAATCACGAAATAAAGCTTAGCATGCTAGCTGGGGCCTGGATCATGCTAAGTTCTGTCCATTTTTTTTTCGCTTTGCGTCTGAAGCAAAATCTAGAAGATTTTCATGTATCATGCGATAATGATTGTACACTTATAAAGAGTGTTCCTTGCTTTTCTGAGATATATCCAATAAAATCTTTAGCCCAACGAGACTGTGTCAAGACATAAATGGCCGAATTAGGATCTTTCCTTAGATCGCTTTTTTAAGATGTATCCACAAAGCCCTTAATTAAAGCCTTCACATGGGTCATGGAATATGTGTAAAGTTAGCACATACACAAAATTCACCTGCCTGTGGACTCAGTTATGGGAAACCAAGTTGTTCTACAAGCAACAATTTTCTGTGAATACATAGTCGATGAGGCATCGTTGGAGGTTTCAGAGTAAAGCAAGTGCTAGCAGGGTCCATCCACCAAATAGTTATGATCGCTCGCGACGAGTACGAGAAATTTTGATTTAAAAGTCATGTATGCGTGTACTAGAGCAAAGCTAAAAAGGTCTTTCATTGTTCAAAAAAATCTTGAATCGAAGACCATATGGACTACTTTTGATAATAAAAGAAACTATGAAATCTCTTCTACTTACTGCTGGCTACTTAAAGGCATCGTCCGCCCTGAGCTGGGGTCTTGAGTTTTTCACGGCATGCGATATAGCACTCCCTATCAAGCAAATGTCGCGGCTCAAAATGTCGCTCTGAAAGCGAGACGATTGTTTCGGAGAGGAAGCACTAGGATTCCTAGGCGGCACCGCCCCCTCAAGTATGAGCAGGTTCTCTAGAATGGGGGTTGTTGGAGTTTTCGCGGATTTTCACGGACTTCGGAATCAGCGACATGAGCAGGCCCCGACAAGCAGGCCCCGCCCCCGACACAAAAGAGTTTGGGTGGATAGTGCCTCTGATACGTCTGTTAACTACGGAACATCAACATTACCAGTTTCATAGCACGTCAGTTTGCGAGACAAATAAAATTTGGCATTGATTTTGGAAATGGTGCGACAAGATTGTTCAACTTATGAGATTTAGAAAGGCATAGTGAGTAAGTAGGAGTTCAGTCTCTGTGCAAAGATCCAATTCTAAAATTTCTGTCAGGTAAATTCAATATAATATCAAATTAAAGTGGATCAACTCTATGCAAACATCAAAAATTATGGGTCAGAGCTTGCTTTGTTATAACGAACAAACGCTAAGCATCATTGAACTAAGAATGATAAAAATTTGTAGAATATTATTATCTGACAAATGCATGACTTATCTGACATATTATCTGACAAACTGACATTTTGATATTCAAATTTGACAAACTTAAACTTACGCGGGACTATATCGGCAGACGACGAAAGTTGCGAAGTTGCATTTTCGCACTGCGCAGCCAAGTTTAAAACTCTTTGCCCATACTACCTGCATCAAAAGCCGTTCAGCCGAAGACTAAAAACTTCGTTCTTTACCTGTGAGAAGCTACTTTTGTTCCTCAGTGACTCATCAAACTTCATCGCGTTGTCAATTTTTGTCGTTGAATTATATGCTTCGTATACCCAAGCAGTCTCAGCCTCAAAAATTTGCGATGGTACAAGATGACAAATATCTTGAATTTCGATGTCTTAAGCATCATAGTTAGTTTTACACTTCATTTTCCATGATTCTAATTTTTCAACAAGGTATTACAGACTGTCTACTTGATTCTAAAATAGAGTTTTTTTTAATTTTGCGAGATTTATTTTTTGGCAAGTGTCAAAGACAGCATCTTTTGACTTTTGAAAGTTTCCAACCTTACCCTTCCTAGTAAGTTGCGTGACTTATGAACGATAGCATCTGCCAGCTACCACTATAGCCCAAAAATTTGTGAAAACTTATGTAAATGAAAGCAGTGCTTAATTTTTTTTTGAGTTAGCTGGGATGATTCCAGCTGGGCGTTAGCTTAGCTGGATCCGACCTTTCTCACATAATTTTTTGAACTTTTTTTACATAACTTTACCTACTCCGCAAAAATTTTCATACACGAAAAAACGGTGTCGTAGTCCTCTGGGCTGTTTATAGCCCTCATTTCATTAGCGCTTTGCTCCGATCGCAAAGCGCGCCCCCAAGCAAACCGACGCGCGAATATTCCATTTTCGCTGGGTTCTCGTTATCCATGCCTTTATCTTAGTCTTTAGCTCTTTTTTTGCAGTTGTTTTCTCATTTGTTTGTCTCATTCGCAGAATATTTTTGGAGAAGGCGAGTTGGGGGGGGGGGGGTAGGGAAAGCAGTATGTTCGCCTTTTTTTGTTTCGGGTTTTGCCCTTTATTCTGGGTTTGGCATCAGTGCCACTCAGGATGAAGAGTAAAAGGCAAAGTAAAGGGGAGTGAGGGGGCCCGGGCCAAAGCGGACTTCGTAGGAATTTTTTGGAATCAAAGGAGACTTCGTTTGAAAATCTTCCTGGTTCCGAGCCCTGGTTCCACTTTCTAGTCAATTAACATAGGAATGCGTTGCAATTGGAAAAGCTCTGAAGTACTATGCTTCTTCTTCTGTTGATGCCATTCAGAATTTACACAGTAGATTACAAAACTCACATATACTTCAAAAATCAACTTTCAAGATCATTTCTCAATTCAATTAGATCGCAAGTTCTTTTTCGAATTAAGTTAAGTGTTGTATCAGAACTCTGAACAAAATTTGTTCCGAGAGTGCATAGAACTGTTTCAGTTCTTGTCGTTTTATTAAATTCTAGAGTTTTCTTTCGAACGGTAGTCAACAAATTCGTAAAAAAATTAGAAATTAGACATCATTTGTAGCAAATATTCCGCCATACCACTCATTTTTTTTAATTGAGAATCTGCTTCAACACAGAAGTGTACTGTGATGTGCTTTACTTTTAGAAACGGGTGCCCATAATATAAATCAGTCGGTAATTCGCGCATACTTGCGTGTAGACTTGTCTAAAGATTTCAGTCACTCAGATAATCATGCCAGGCATTCTATTTAGATTGTATCCTCCGATTGGATATTTGCAGAGCAATCGATCATTTATGAGGTAAACAGCACATCAGTAGCTCATTAACTGGCAAAAAAAACGAGAAAGCACAACAAGAATGCAAATAACAAGCTTTTCCTTAGCTTGGGAGAAGTTTATCGCTTACTTACAAGAGCTGCTTTTAATGGAATAGTGAACATGGCCATGAACCAGTGGTAAAGCTGTAGTGCAGGAAGCGCGTTCTCTAGCGATGGAAGAGGTTAACGGGCGCACTCAGTGGCGTACCGAGGGGGGGCGGAGGGGGGGGGGGCGCGCGCCCCCCCCCCCCGAGAATGGGTCGCGAAATTTTTGAAAGTTACTTATATGGGTTATAAAAATGTGCAGGTGACTTGTTTATTTTTGTAAATAACTAAAATAATTTTTTAAAAATTTTTAAAAATTCAAATTAGCTTTGTAAAAAAAATTTTTTCGGGGGCGTGGCTGACGCCACGCCCCCTTTTTCCAGATTTTAGGGGTCGGAGACCCGCAAAAGTTTTGAGAACCACCCCAAAAAAATTTTTGTCGCCCCCCCCCCCGAGCCGAAATCCTGGGTACGCCACTGGGCGCACCACATGCCTGGCTAAGCGCGCGCTGTCGTTCATATAGTTTGCCACCCTTCTTCTGACGTGATCTTTGAGTGCCTAACTAGCTTTTTGAGCTGAGTTCGTACTGTTAGGAAGTGCCGGAACAGTTCCGGCACAGTTCTCGCACTGTGCTGCCGCGCACGAACCGTGCTGCATGCGCTGTAGCCGCCCGCAGTGGTTTTGAGCGGCGGGAGCTAGAGATCTAACCGTTCCCAGCGGGTTTTATCTCAGATTTCTTCATTTTAGTCTTCTTCTTCTACATCGCTTCTCCTCGTGATGAGAATGGTCAAACTATTTTTACTTCCAAGCAAAGGCCGCAAACTTGAAGCAGAACTTGAGGGTTTGGAGAATGAGAGCGATTCTGGTTATCCGGGAGAATGGGTTCTCGTGTGCTCCTCCATTCTCACTTTGTTATTCTTATTCAGGCCTATTGCACGTGTTCCACAAAGCCGCTACGTATCCCACAGCCGTCTCTCCTGAGCTGAAGCTGTCAGCAAATCTCAAAATGCGAAATGACACTTTTCGCTAGTTTTTCAATTAGTCTCACTTTTGGCATTCTCAATCCCTTTCCTTTTCCTTATCATTGCTCATCCGTTCTTCTTCTTTCCCTCTTCTTTGTAATGAGAAAAGTTGCAAACTTGAAGCGGGATTACAGAGAGGCTATTTTGTGTTATATGTGTCCGGGATGTATTCTGGTGCGTCGGTACATTCTGTCTTCGTTATTTTGTTCGGACCTACTTCATACTCCTGAAGTGCAATCATTCTTCAACACTGCACAATTTCGCAGCTTTACTCGGAGAGGTAGAGAAATGGACCGAAATGAGTGAAATGTGGAAGAAAAAACGACGAAAACCGTCAAAAATCTCTAATACCACTGCGCGGGCGGCTTCAGCGCCTGTTTCGGGAATTCCAGCACAGTGCGAGAACTGTGCTAAAACTTTGTTCTTTCTTTTTGAGCCATATACGAGATTGGTACTTGATTTATTCAATTCACGGCTAACGTTTCGGCAGATCGCCTTCGTCAGAGCCTGTAAGGAATAATACGATCCGCAGCCGATTCGAACAAGCCTTACAGAACAGGCGAAATGCTGAACCTTGTTTCGACCACTGATTCAGCTGCACTCGAGCACGTACCTTCTGGATGCGCCAATACTACTCTGCTAGAGGAAAGTGGAGGTTCACGTCGTTCGCTGCTAAAGGAAGATGGACTTATCAGACGTGTGTGCAGACCGCTATTTATATACACCAGTCATTTTGGGCTTTTTGCATAAATCCAAAACGCCTCTAGACACTTACGTGCTTGCGTTGGGGCTCATAGGCCAAGATTCTCACTGAAATTTCAAAGTTCGTTCCTGCATGCTGTACTACCCTGTGGGTGCCTAGGGGTGTTGATGTACGTGCTTTATCTCTGTCGTCTAGATGCTCTTTAAGAGGATACATAGTGGACGCGCTGTTTCACCAATGTATTCGCCGCCGCAAATCGCGCACGAAATCAAGTAGATGACTCCAGCTGCCATGCAGTCCCCTTCTCTGCTTGCAGTGCAGATTATGCAATTTGGGCTAACGCAATTGCGATCATACAAGCGATTGCGAACTAGGATGGTCTTCAAGTTATTCGGCGGTAATTCAACAATCGTGACCAGATCTTCAAATCCTACTCTTTTCAAACATTGTCGCAATGATGCGCTTACTTCCTTGGACATATGAGGGACGCAAAATGTGACTTTTTTGGGCGTATGGGAAACATCTTTCTGTACGCGATTTTTAACACTTTTCTTTGTTCTACCTGCATGGTGTCCGTATCCATTAGAAGCCGCTATTCTACGGGCAAGCGCTATCGATTCTGTCTTTTCTTTCGGACTACTACAGACTTGAGAAGCAGTGCGAAACATGTTGTTGATAATAGCTCTCTTCGTCCATGGCGGATGGGCCGCAAGTGAATGGACATGAATATTTTTATTACTCGGCTTGCGATACCATTTTGCCGTGTGCGCACCGTAACTGATATTAACCTGCACGTTTAAGAATGGCAACCACTAATCTTTTGACTTCTCTCTTGTCAACTTTATATATTGAGATTGCTCATTTAACAAATTGAAACACTTATCCATATCATCCTGACAAGCACAGACTAACTGTTAAACCCAACCTAGCAACGCGGGAGATTAGCAGAGACTGGTTTCGTTGTTTGAGTGCTTCGTTACAGACTAGAGATATAGGTTTGGACAAAGTTGCACCACTAATGCCGGCGCTCAAACTACACAAATTATATGTGCTCTGCATACATGTAAGATACTTTATGCAACGACAAATTTATTTTCATCTTGCTTGGCGTTTTGCTTTGATTCACACAGTGTTTGAAGGCACCATCTTAGCAAAATTTGGCCACGTAGTTTTCGCGTACTTAAAGCCCCGATCATCTATAGTACTCACTTTGGGGCAGCTGCAAAACATCGAAGTCTGTTGTTGCGACGAAGAAAAAAAGACGTGTTGAAAACAGAGAGTGAAAGAGAAAGGTTACATTTGCGGGCCGGTTTGCGCTTTCCGGGCACTTTCATTGAGATCTTGAGATGAGTAGATCGTAGCAAAAGAGACTTAAGCAGTGGCCTTTAAACAGATCCGCTTCTAGATTTCTTGAGAGTTGAAAAAGTTTAACTATCGTAAGTCTTTGCCTTCAAGTAAACAATTGCGTAAGAAATTAGTAGCACAACCTTACAAGGCTCGAGAGACCTCCGCAAAACATGAGGAAGACCTGGAACCTTGACATTCTATCACATTAGAGTTTTTATATTTATCGTTTTTTGGGCAACAAAAAATACATGAATCTCTGCCATAAGCAGTTTGAAGCACTTTTCAACCTCTGTCGAAGGCAAGGAAGCGTCCCCAAAAGCAGCGCAGACGATACAGAGTATGAGAGATTATGCTAAACACTAAACTGCTTTTTTTTGAAACAGCGGATTTACTAGGTCGAACTTTTATAGAGAGACGCTCTCGGAGGCCCTAAGTTGAGTATATTTGCTGCGGAAATCTTGGCGTCTATGAACGAAATTACTCACATACGTTCTAAAAATAGGTAAAAGATTTGAAAATGCGTTTTATTTCCAATTCCTTCTCGAATTTTTCATGCACTATGCAGCGCAATTGCGTTATGCACCAAAACGTTGGATACTGTACCCAACTGATTTTTCTCGAGTTAGCTAAACTTGTTATCACATCCAGATGTTATCTTACCTCCCCCCCCCCAATGGTACCCTGACCACCTAACGAAGAATTTTGCGCACAAAGACCTGAGATCAGACACATACAGGTCGACGTTGTTAGTTAAAGGCTACTGCATGACGAAGGCGCAGAAGCATTAGTTGAGCGGACGCAACCGCTACGCGCACGTATCTCCACCGTTGTAAATCGTGCTCCTCATGCGCTCGAATATGGCTTCGAATGCGGCTTCGCGCTGAAATATATTGCGTCTTCGTCATGCAGCAACCTATAGTTGTCTTCGGCCATGCTTCACTATCATGTCGTAACTCAAGGCTTGATTGAGTTATGAGATAGGAACAGGATTTAGAGCTCCGAAACAATGATGTGAACTCCCACTGGTAATGGCACGTGAAAGGGTGCTATAATGGTGGTAATTAAGGATGTTTCACCGCTCCAATTTTGCACTAGCATTTCGAAAACAGGCTGATAATATTGACCTTTGGAAATATTCCCAGAGTACCTCGAGCTTCAAAATAGAAAGCTCGTACGCAGCTCAAAACATACCAAATTTTGAAAAAGTAAGCAAACTTACTTCTTTCAATGCTTCAAAGGGAGTCAAATTTGGTGATGTAATGTACACATTCTCACCATAACCTGGTCTTTCGCTAACGCTGGATTTTTTCATAGAACACTTGTTCACGTACTTGATAGCGTCAGATTCTAACCCACAATCGTAAACCTTAAAATTTATCGACAATTGAAAGTTGATGAAATGTAATTTAATCTTAGGAAGTAGATTACATGGCCATTGTTATGGATCGTACTGGCAAAGCTTTTGATGTATCTTACCATTTCTGGCATGAAAGAGGCGGTAGGTAACAAAACCGAGGGATTTCCATTCCAACCAGAGCCCGTAGCAATTGTGCTCCTTAATGTGTTAATTGTTATAGTTGCAAGTGTGCTTACAGATTTTCTTCATTTACGCAGTAATCACAACCGCTTAACGCACCTCATAGAGCTGCTAAAAAAAGGAAAACTTAGGATAACCTTCCCTCATCACTGCAGTTCCTTCATGGTCTACGTGAAATGTACTTGGGCGTAGAAGGCCCACCCTCACGAGTCATCCCAGTTCAAGCAACTCACAAGGGAGGTCCATTTGGTCGAAGTGGCCTTTTCGCATGATACTGATACGACTATAAAGAGCTTCGAACGCTGATTCCAAATCTGTCTTCATTATCTGCCGAGCGCATCTGAACGTCGAGTGGGCGTTTTTTGAGTTTAAAAATTGAATGCATAATTAGACAATATTTGCAGAATTGCTCCAATGTTGATTATTCGAACATTCCATCTGGCCACTTCGACTAAGGACCTCCCTTGTCAGGGCTGAACGCCGCAGTTCAGCTATGTGCATGGCACATAGCCGAAAGCTATCCTATCCAAAATGGCAATTCATTCAATTTTCGCATTTCGAAACCGTCTATTTCTTTGTTTCTCTCTCTTTCCGGTGGCACTCATGATTCGGAGAAGGACACTCGTAGATCAACAAAACACACTCGATGAGGCATAGAAGCTGTTTCCGAATTCGTGCGTAAACAAGGACGTTAGAACTCAGCCTTAGCCTCAGCTCCTAATCAACAAAAGCCACGTTGAGTATGAGTATCAATACAATGATTGTACTAAGACGGTTTGTGGTCAGATGGTCGACTCGGTTTGTACAAGTGGTTAGGGCTACCGTGTGCTTTGTGCGTAGACTTGCATGGATTTCGCATAGGGAGTATTCTGTCATTGCGTGAGATTTAATGAGCCTCATAATAATGATTTTATAATTTTTTTCAATAATTTTTTAAAAAACACTCCGATTTCATACATGAAAGGAGAAAGTGAAAAGCCTTAAGAGAATCAGACGATTGAAGGACTTTGAAAATGAGCTGAGTAGGGAACTTCGAAATGACTAGAAATACGGAAGTGAGCAGAAGAAAAGAAGAAGTCAAAGTGTCGTAGAAATTTTTACAAACACGAACGACCGATACAAGCTTTGGGCTTAAAATTGAAATTCTATAAGAAGAATTTCTATTGACGCTCGTAAATGGCCTTCGCACGACCGCAAAGAAGCCTTCTCAAAATTATGTACTGTCAGCTCTACAGTACAGAAACCAGACACAATTTCAATCTAGACGAAATTCTTGCCGAGCACACACTGAGGTAAATTTGGAGAAGGGAAAGAGGGGTGTGCGCACAGGTGAGATGAGAATGGAAATGAATCAAATGAAAAATACTTCACTCAGCTTCGTTTCGTCGACAATCACTTTCATTTTGAGGTACAACGACGAAGACCAAAAAATTAAATAAGAACGGACAAAGCAAGTAAGTTAGGAGAAGTGGAACAGTGCCCGGTGTAATGTGTAGGACCATGGATCGTCGGTAGACGAGACCTCATCTCACCTTTTTTGGAAATTCATAAACGACCACACGCAAAAAAATCAACAGAAGACAAGGAACAGGATGGGGGTATTCGGATTTCTGAGAGAAACTGCAAGCCGTGTAGAGCTTTACCTAAAATTTGTCTTTCGGCGCTATGTACGCTCCCGAAACGTAGGCTGTTAGACCAACTACTAAAGCTTCACGAGCAGCACAGAAAGCATGGAGAGAAAGCCTTTGTAGATAATAAAATTTGAATAATATAGACTTGAAATTCGAAGTTCTAATCTAAGAGAACTTATTAGTCTGAAAGTGAAGATAAACCCTCTAGAAAATTACATACTTGTCCCCACTATGTCGTTCACGTGGAATGCCAACGAAGAGATTGCGTTTGTAATAGATTGATGTCCGCATAAACCTGCCGTCACTAGTCGGACTGTAGAAAATCAAGCAGCAACCGCAACCGCGTATAACGTTCAGTGATGACGACCCAAAACCGTAACGAATTGTCAAAGTTGCCCTTACCCATAACGAATGGCTCAGCATCTGTTGAGTTTTAGGCCTGTTTGCCTAAAAGTCGCTGCGGTTGCTGCAGGGATGTTCATGCATACGGTCATAATCAGATTGCTCATTTTCTCCAAAACTTCCATGCGGGCATTTCCTTTGATAGTTTGAATTTACTTATCTTTTGCTCCTTGTCAGTCCTACATGTGCTTCCTAAACTCAAGAATTTCCAGACCTCCATACAAAATTTTACTCATTGCCACACGCGTCTTCGGCTTTTTGGAGTTTTGTTTTTATTACTTTGCCGTTCGATGAATGAAATAATCTAACAATGACTACGCAAACATGTAGGAAGATATAGCTTTTGTATGTGGCCCTCAAATTATCCATTCGCGATGAATTATTGTTAAATTTGTGAAATTAGGCGTTCTATCACGGAACAAAGCTTGTAATCATATGGCTCAAAAATTCTTACAGGCGCAATATCTGTAATGCATGAACTTATCATCGTTTACCTGTCGCAATTGTGAAAATATAGAAAGTCCTTGCGATCCTGATCTGTCAAACCTATGTTATCCTTACACATAATGTTTCTGTCATCACCTATAAACAATTTGAAGATCAAAAGTTGATAGAGGGCAATACTTACCTGGACCTGGATCTACATGCTCTGGATATGTACACAATTTCTCAAATGCGTCACAATCTGAACCGTAATATGTTGTACAGTCCCAGTGACTGCTGCAGCCTTCCCCTAATTCATAGAGAGTAGTGCCCGGGAAACCTCCACTAAAAAAATTATGTGTGATAGTACGACAGCAATGTTTATGTCATATTCGTCGTCATTGTCATAAAAGACGTTAGTTTTAGGATTTTATGAACTTACACCAGATTGTAGATGCACGAAAAAACAACGGTACTTCCGCTTTCTTCGTAACCACAACCGATGCGAGTTGTTTTTGCAAATACCATCTGGAGTGAAATTATCTAACAACTAACAGATAACACACTGTTACACTTACATTAGCAAAGGTGTAAAGTCGTGCATCATCGTAAGTGACATTTTTCTTTTCATTTCTAATACCATAATGAAGGATAGGAGAAGACCATAATTCCATGGCAACCTTGACATTCTCAATCATGTTATCTGCCATTTTAGTCATCCTTGAAATTAGACATTCAGAATAA
Organism: Cylicocyclus nassatus; assembly: GCA_958299035.1. Classification (NCBI taxonomy): domain Eukaryota; kingdom Metazoa; phylum Nematoda; class Chromadorea; order Rhabditida; family Strongylidae; genus Cylicocyclus; species Cylicocyclus nassatus. The sequence continues at coordinate 4,901,069 of CATQJL010000001.1, forward strand.
TCAAACCATCAAATAATTAAGCATTAAAGTAAACTTCGAGTAATATACTAGGCTGCTGCTTTCACCTCTAATGCGATACTGCTATCATTGAAAGCCTTTTCTTGCTTTTTTTAGTACATATCCAGTTTTAACAAATTCCTCAGTCTAACGAGCTTGCCGGGCTAAGATCCTTTGATGGCAGATATAACCTTTGATTTACAGTCTTTTTCAACCCGGAGAGGCAAAACATTCCAAGTGGAGCAGCGCGCCCGCGTCGTCACTGCTCAGCGAGATAGATTAGAATGAAGGGACGCAGACTGCAAAGCGGAGCGAAATGTTGCGAAGCGGCTTCCGCCAGTCCAATTTCCGTCTAAACTGAGTTGAAACTCACTTCAACTGGCTTGGCTTCAGGAAGGCGGGGCTTCGTGACCTAATTACGGCCGCTCGCGCCCCCGACTCACCTGCGTCTCTCTCGCGCGAGTGCTTTCTGATCATTACCTAGCCTTAATTAGGTCACGGAGTACCGCCTACTCGAAGCCAAGCTCGTTGAATCAAATGATACCATCTCACCTAAGAACTATGTTCTTGCAAGGAATCTCCACAATGCGCCCTTCAATCAAGTTCTTTCGTAGGCTACGGAATAAGGGTGTAACAGGCTAATATATGCACAAGCTCAATTTCATCAAGAAAACGTCTTTCTAGCTAAAAGCTAGAATCTGTTGTCGAACTTTAATTTTTTGTAATGATGTTCTAGAAGCAATAACTTTTTGCGATTAGACGCATTCGATGATTTCTAAGTTGGAGATGCTAGAGTGGAGAGCTAGCAGTGTCCATTCACTGATTCTTTTTACCGCTCGCGTTGAGTAAAATTTTCATAATTCGTAAATAGGCATGCAAAGAAGCAGGTTCGAAAAACGACTTTTTTGCTCGGTAAAAAAACCTCCTGGCCCTGAAGAGCCTATGGGCTCTTTTAGGTTTTGATCTACGAAAACTTCACTATCTACTCATGAATAATATGCCTTAATATGCCTGCCGTTTCTCACAAAGGAGCATTGTCATGTCAAAAGATTGACAGAATTTTTCGCAAGTCTTGATACTCTTCTAATAGCCAAAGAACCGCTTAATACATAGAAACTAAATCGATAAGAGTTGACTATGAAAGAAGGCAGCGTCCTGGTACATTTTGTGAAAGGGTACACCATGAGCTTGAAGTCTACCTTGAAGGCAATGGCTCGGAAAAACCGAACACCTCGAATTTTGATATAGAAGGTTGAGAACAGAGCAGGTCCGAGTGCACAGCATGCTGCCCCTGCCTAGAAAACCGCCCCTAAACCCGCGCAAGCCATTCTTACACTCGCTCGGACGAGCTTGAGATTCCTCTCCCATCGTCAGAGACGGCATGCCGCAATGCTTTGAACATGAGGGTTCCGCAACAACTCTACGTCTCTAACCATGGCGGGGAGTGGTACACTCGCCCAAATTCAGAATAAGCAGTTTTGGAAAATGTTGCTTTTCGCCATTTTCACGATCTCCAAAGTGTATTTTTGGAATCAGCGCGTCGAAATACCCCAGGTATGCGATAGAATTTCAAGTTGAGGATTTGCCGAGCCACTGCCTTTAATGCTTCAATAACGTCAGCATAACTGAATAATCGTTTTGAAAGTAAGCAGTTCACGATAAGGTGCCCGTAAACATGAGATTCTGAAAACCCCGGTGGTTCTTCAGAAATCTCATGTTCACAAGTATGTGGGCGTAGTCAAATGATCTATTCTTCGATACCGTCTGTTCTCGCTTGTGCCAAAACATCCAATCTGTTTGTGAGAGTACGTTTTATGGTCAATTTTTTTCAATCAACTGGAATTATTCCAGGTGATGAGCAAGAGAACGGACGATATGGTAATCAATCAAGTCTATAGTGTTTGACAAGTATGGCTGGATGACGATGTCTGATAGATGCAGGTTTATCTGACAAGGAAACGATACTCAATGTCCGTAGCTTTTTGAGACGAGATTTATACCATTACACTCGTTTTCGAACGCTGATTCCGAATCTGACTTCCGTTTCTGCTAATCGTTCCTCTGAAAGAAGTTACGGAGGAATTCGTCCAAGTTTGGCCGCTTAAGCGAAAATATGGTCATTGGAACGGCCTCTACCGCGACCACGTTCTGGTCTAATGGTTAGTGCGATCTCATAAGTTGATGCAGGTGTAAGTACAAATCCTTTGTGTTTTTACTTTTGCATTGCCTCAATTAAACTTGTTCGAGGAAGTTTACTCGAATTATGACCATTGAATACATTTTAGCGCAAACAGTAGTCATTTTTTCCAAAATTCCACTTTTTTCAAGAGTAAGGGCGTTTACTTAGCTTGAGGATGCAAAAGAAGTTTAATTGAGGCGACGCAAAATCAAAAAACACAAAAGGAATCGAACCTAACCTGCATCAGCTCATGAGGCTATCGCACTAACCATTACACCACAACGCACCGAAGATATACGGCGCTTCGACAAAATTTCACTGGGCAGCCAATCTCCGTGCGATCCATGATAACATCTTTGAAGCGATTAGCAGAAACGGAAGCAAGATTTGGAATCAGCGTTCTAAGCCGAGTGTGATAATATACATCTCATCTCAAAAGGCCACCGGACACCGAATATCGTTCCCTTGTGAGCTATTTTTGAGTGTAAGCCATCTTTTGCGAACATCGACATCTCAAAAAACGTCATCGAAAAAGAAAATAACAAATATTTTTAAGCTTTATGTATTTATTTCTACATGATGCACCGGAAAAGAAGAATTTAGGAAATTTTTTGAAATTTGGTATTCATTCACCCCACGTTTTTGAAATGCAGCAAGCATCAGAGTGCCTTCATGTAATGGATAGTGCCAAATTACATTCTAGAAATATTATAGAAGAGAAAAGCACGCATAAGTGCAGGGAAAAAAATCAAGGAATTCCAGAAATTTGCATGTGTTCACATGTCATAGGTTTGCTGGTTATTTATGCATTTGCGGCATTAACGCTGGTTAATAGTGCCTGCTCTGTTTTAACTGGTACAAATTTGGATCTTCAGATTCCGGAGTTTTTCAGAAAAAATGAAAAAAAAGTGTTGCAGAGATTATCGGAAACCTAGATCCGGACTCAAACCGCAGTGACAAATCCTCTGTTTTTGAGCTGCCGTGATTGGCTGATTTGTGGGAGGCACATGATTGGAATTAGTGGCTTTCTGTTTTAGTATATTCACGAATATGTAATTCAGCGTATATCGGAGATATCGGTTTGCGAATGCAACTCATTTAATGGATGAATTTTGATTTTCTACAAGGTTTCCACTCAGATACCTGGAAGTGTCTTTTTTGGAGGAAGGAAAACTCAGCTGATCAAAAGAAAAAGACACGGTACACCTACCGTCTTAGCCAAAAGTTTATTGTCCAATGTCAAATCTCGATGTTTTGTTAGGTTCGCGCACCGGTAAACTTTTCGTGCAGTTTTGAGGTTAAGAAACTGCATATGTGAACCTATGCTGACATTCACTTACACAGCAATATTCTGTCCATAACCATTGTCAAATGTTATTCGTGTAGCTCCCTTTTCCAACTCACGCTGCACCTGCTTCTCCATCTCGCAATCGTATTGCTAAATTAAAAATGCAATCAGTGTAGTTCTAATTTACGTCATTGAAAAGTGTACTTCGTATCCAAGGAAGATGACAGAAGTAAGAAACCGAGTAAATACATTTATTCACTTGTAACATCGCTGAAGTTACAAGCATACCTTCGATACATAGAGCCACGTACTCTGGTGATCTTCACTTTGAGCGTCATGATAGAACACAACCTTCACCTAGAGGGAAGTCATCCGGGGCGAAGCTCCGGATATCATGGCATAACTAATGACATATCCATATAGGGAGAGATGTGAATGAGGTAAATATAGTAGAGACATCCAAAAGAAGCTCAAAAAACCGAAGGATTACTTTATGGCCCTTTTTTTGCCAAAAAGACTTTTATTCAAGAATTCTATGAGGAACTGGAGCAAAATTTCTCAATTAATCTTTCTCTAGACTCCGATTAAGCGTTGGAAGTTCATGAAAGCCGCTGGAGTTCAATAGAAACGAGAAACTGCGCTCGAATCTTGCGCAGAGAGTCGCTACTTAAATGCTGGTCTTATCTTATCATGGAGTGATTTTCAAGACGCGCGACGTTGTCAGTGCTCCTGGACGTCTCATGAGGATCACAACGATATATAATGTTACAGGGTTTCGTTATGATCCCGCGGAGATCAATGACCAGAGCCAAATGCCCCGCCGGCTCTGGTCTGTCTCCGCTGCTTGTCTGCGTCTCCGCGACTTGCGCGCTACCTCGCTACCCCAAAAGCGGGGCGCGGGGCATTTGGCTATGGTACCCTTTTCTTCGTTTTTGGGAGCCCAATTTCGACAATCTATATATCATATCAAAGCTCTTGATCTCTATTTTCACGCTGACAACGTCGCAAGACTCCTTTTTATGATTTAAACGAGAAATATAGGAAAAACAGAGTTTTCGAAAACCTCTTGTTTTTTCTTCAGTTCAACTCTTTTCACTCGGTTTTTTTGTGTAATCGATAGGTCTTGTTTCTGTCTATAATGTAGACAACGTCGCCGAGCTTACTTCTTTGCTTATGCCGGTTTTTTTCTGTGAAAATCACTAAAAAGTGCGTTTTTCTTTACCTTGTTCTTTTTCAATGCTTTTGCAACGAATTTTCTCCAGCTTGGACGTTACTTGCTCAGATTGATGAGCGGAAGAATCCAGACAACGTCGCAGGATACGAAACGACCATGCGGGGGTGAAAATTCAAAGGACGCGTCAAAAATTAGATTGGCGTCGATGTGTGGCATAACTTTTCAGACATGTCTAACATGTTCAGTTGAGTTGTTGACAAGTTTGCCTTCTTTCGGTCTCCCAACTACAGCCACAGCTAACGCTTTTTTTTCAATTAGAAAAGAACTTTGCTGTTGCCACCCAATTTAACCGGCAACTTTGAAGGCAAAAATGTGCGTAGGGAACCACCAAGATAAGGTTTCAAATTAGGTGATGTGTTAGCCTCTGTTTTATTTGAATTTTTCAAGTTTCCTGGTTCAATTCAAATCTCTAAATTTCCATCTATTTTTTCTAAAACAGCCTTTACTTTTTATAGGGGGCAAGAATTCAAACAACTATCACTTTCTAGGCTCTGTCTCTTGACTATCGAAGGTATGGTTACAAGATGTTCTCATTGGGAATATAAGCTATTGGCTCTTTTGTGTGAACTTGCTCCCTCATGCGCTTCTAGCCGCGCGAGCAAAGCATGAATGAAATCTTCATATCTTGCTGATTGAAAAGAAGAATCCTCTGCTGCTAAAAATTTTTGGAGATGCCGCTTTATTCATTACTACTGAGATTCTGCGCGGTAAAGCAATTTCACTATTTTCCATTAACTCTGGAAATTCCCAGCTGCTTTATTTTACCTCAAAGTTAATCGAAGTATCGCATAGATGTGATAAGAAGTGACCAGTGCTCTATTGTTAAAACATGGAACAGCAGAGCATAATTCTTGATGACAGACCACAAATTTGATGTCAGCGATTTTCGAATAACTCTGTTCAATTTGTAAACTTCTTTTAGAAACGTGCTTGGCACTGCTGGATTAGATCATGATAATTTTTGCGACTTTGGAAGCAGCTGGAAGTACACGCTTTTGTTCAGTGTATGAGAAAGGTTAGGAGAGTTATTTGCTTTCATTTTGGTCTCGCTTTTTGGAAGAGAATTTCAAGCATCAAGCATGTTTACGAAAGACGCAAATATCGTTAGCCATTTTCAAAATTTTTCATTTTAGAGTAACGAATTCTCTGTTTCAAAAACAAAATTTGCAAAAAATTTATCTTCTAACAGTGTAAAACAAATCTTCTGCAATTTAATGTCGTTTATAGTCTAGTTTGCAACGTTGCCGTAATCGATTTGAAGAACAGCCTACCAGCTTGTACATATTCTTCGCCGAAGGTAGTTTTCCTATGTAGTTGTCGGCTAGCCCCTGAGCAATATTGGCTCTCAGCCTGTTGTGAACGTAGACTATCACTGCCCGTTCGTAATCACTCAGCGGGGCAAACTCCGGGCCACATACTAAATACATCAACAGATAGATTGAAAATACAATCCGCTCGTAATTTGTGAAAAAAATTGGCGGCGGCCACGAAGTTAGGCGGCGGCCGCCGCAGTTAGGCGGCAAGCACCGCGTTGCGCGACAAAGTTAGGCGGCGGACTCCTAACTATTTTAGAAATCGTCGAAAAACCTTATCCTGATTCGAAGTTTATGAATTGTATATCTAAGAGTACCATTCAACTCAGCTCGGCGAGGCGCATCTTCCAGTTATAGATGTGCTTAGTCGTGGGATATAGGTTTTTTCTTGGAATTTTAGTGTAAATGGATTATTCATCGTGCTGATTCTAGGGGTCACATTCTGTTGAGCACTGCAGATACGCGGTTGGTATAGTTTGAGAGCTCATTCTGCGCGATTATGTGTGAAATTTTTCTCGGCGAAACATGACGGTCCCAAAATGCAGGAAGACAAAGAGGAATGGCTGTAAATCACATACGAAACACATAGTGAGATGCCGCGCGTGTTGTACAATGTACAATACCACCCATAGAACGGGAATTTCGCAAAGTTCCGGGAATTCCTCAAAATTCCCGGAATATCACGAATTACGCAGCGCCATAACTTTCTTGATAACGAATATATTCTAAATCCGAAAGCAGCACTTTGTTCAGCTCGTGAAGGCAAATCTTTTGACCTGCATCATGTCCTCTATATCTCGTTTCCAGTTTTCTCAAATTCTTTTGGGAGGTCCTTTCGCAAGGATGTAACGCAGCGCCTATCCAACATAAAAGATTCCGTACCATTCCATAGTGCTGTTGTTGTAGAATATAGTGCGTTAGAAAGTAGCCGCAGACTTCTTTCCAAAGTAGACAGAAGCGTTGGTCAATTTCGGAAAAAGCACGCGTTTTCAAAATTTTCTCACCGTGACGTTCACTGGAGTGATTAATTTTTAAATCCGAAAAAAGCATTGTGCTCAGCTTCCAGAAAGAATCTTTTGATAGTTCTTCTGTAGATTATGGGGCATTAAAATTAACCGCACAATTCTTTTCAAAGGAAATAGGGCTGGTGAATTCTAAAAAAAATCATGTCCTTCTAGATTTTTCTCACGGTAACTGTAGAATATGAAGCTCTCTTGCTAAGCAGATTGATTTTCGTAATCAGCAGGTCTGATAACCTCTATAGGCAAGTTTTCAGAAAACTTCAGATTATTTGTTTTTTTTTTCTCGTTTCACGCTCTGAAGCACGCCAGTAGGTTTTAGTCAAAATCTTGATGATCTTGGTTTGGAAGGAAACTCCACTCATAGAGGTTTTCGAACACGCTGTTTATGAAAATCGTGGTCTCTGTCAAGTATATGGTCTTTTCGCAGAGATATGGCGAGGTGACTGCAACGGAGTCACAAAAGTTCGTAACTTTGCCGCACTTCACGTATCTCTCAAAAAACTTGCCCGCTTGCTTCTGTAGTTCAAATTTACTGGGAACTGTGCGTCGAACTGTGCATGTCCCAGACTCCAATCCATGAAAATCCCTAATTTATTAGCCTACAAAAACACGTCCTCATGAAGTTCGCCTAAAATCTAAAGATCGCATACTAACGGAAAGTTGGGGAACCCCGGCACAATGACCCCTGACGCCTGCAATTTTGGCTTTGGATAGCATGCACAATGCGTGAGCAGTGGTCCCGAAGAGAACCGAGTGAAGGTCACAACAGGTGCCGGGGCTATTTTGATCAAGAATCTTCGCGTCTCGGAAGATGTGCAGTAGAAGATATCTATTCAATGAAGATTGCTTGAGAAAAGACAGTGATATAGAAATTATCAGGTGCGCTAACATCTGCTTCCGCGTGGCCGCCTCGCCTGGACTCTGCGCTTTTTCGCGAGTGCATTCTAATATTTTCGCACGCTTAGTTTTAGTGAATGAAGCTCCGCTTTTCGCATGTTCGTGGTGGGAAGTGATGAGCAGGTTCGCGAAAGAGGAGTCTGCTGCCGCGCGAGAACGGGGATGCAAGGCCGCGCGACTTTGCAGTTGATAAGCTTTGTACGCTAGGGCTCTGGGCAAACTAAAGCTATTATCGTTTGGGAATAAAACAAAGACTGAGCAACCTTGCTGCAGAGTCTTTTAATCAAAAAAAGATACGCACGTTAAGCGTAAGGCATATACATCTCACTCACCTAAAGCTCCGCTACCATACATCCCAAAAATCAGCATCTGCTAGACGCTATAATCTGTCTCATTTTGGTTTGATTGAGTGTGCTTTACGAAGTTCCCATCAAGGCTAGCAGAATGCCCAGCTATACGCCCACAAATCTCATAAATCCACGATTCATGAAAAAAAGAGTAATACACAAGTCCATCCATGCACAAAGTCGGAACTCCGTTAGCAGGTAAGTTCTGCGGGTGCGTCAGTTTTCGCTTGATCATGTTGAGCACAGCTCAAGCTGTTGGAGGCTAGATCTGATCCAATCGAGCGATCACTAATCACTCGAGGTATGCTCAAGTTTTGATTCAGTACGGGCTTTGAGAAAGAAATTCTACGAAACATTAGTCGTTAAAGACAGTCGATTCATTCTAATTCCTCCTCAATGTTTGTGTTGACTCAGTCATGCACCGCTAAATTACCATTTCATGTCAAAGCTGTCGAATAGAGTTTTTTGCACCATCTCAGAGAACAAAGTTTGGTCGCTATAGAAAGATCTTGTTATTTATTGAATTGTGTTATGCATTCATACCTTCGTCATCGGAGAAAATAGGGGAAGCACAGATAATCAGAGCAAGCCACTGAATCTGGAAATATACATTGGTAAACAATCAAATGTTTGCATTTACAAAGAATGATGGTCTTGTAAAGCGCTGAAGTCATTTTATGAGCTTCTAACCTTGCAAAAGACTGCAGCATGATTGCCCGTAAAAAATACAACAGTTGATTTAGATTTAAAGCCGACTCAGTTCGACAGGTAAACTTTTCTTTTTCCAAAATTTTGGAGAGGAAACTTATAGATCTCGAGGACTGAAAACTGTGCATTTATGGACAAAAAAAGTCTTACGGGCTAAAAAGCCACGATTTCGTTCAAACGCTGCGAAGTCTCTACTCATTTGGCAGTTTGCTGCTTGACGCACCTACCATCATATCTCTCACATATTAAGGAACACCACTTACACTTTTTAAAGTACATTCGGACTAATTCAATTCACAAGATTTCACCAAAAAAAACGATATCTTAAATGTACGCGAACATAGTTTCGAGATTTTTCTAGCTGAAATTAGCTGACAATAGCATTTTTATTCTACAACGTATGCACGTTCGGCATGAGCATGAAAATATGCAAATCTTGAAATACTCACAAGAAAAGTTAGCAACGCCATCATCTGCTTCAGAAAACTATGGAGTGCGTGCAATTATTTCATGTTTTTGTGATGCGAGGACCATAATCCGCTTGAGGCTTCGGACTGTCTTCGGACTGCTAAGCTGTCTATATAAAAACCCTTGCTGATTTGACAGTTATACTGAAAATGGCAGCACCAAGAAGAAAGGGCTTGCAATACCATATATGAGGGATTTGAAATTAATCGTAAGGAAATTCCATTTTCCAAATAATCAACGTGAAAACCTGTGAATTCTAACCAAGGCCTCAATGGATGGTTACGGCAGTGATTAGCTAATAAAGTAGCGCTTCCGAAAAAAAATATTTTTCATAAGGCTAAATTGAATTTTTAAAAAACTTTAAAAATTATTTTAATTATTTACAAGTGTAGACAAGTCATTTGCACAATTTTATAACCCATGTAAGTAACTTTCAAAAATTTCGCGACCCGTTCTCGGGGGGGGGGGCACCCCCCCCCTCGGTTACGCCACTGCCCTCAGCGGATAAGGTATCTACTTGAAAAGTACTGTTCGTCTTGGCTCAATGGCTGATAAGCTTGGGAAAATTCTTCGAGACAAGTTTGCGAAAGCTTCGGGTGGCCTAAGCGAGGCGGCACGCGAGGACCCGAGCGGCGCCAATCCTGGCACTTACGTCAAATTGTAATTTACTACAATCGCATGATTGCTTGGATAGCAAATGCTGATCATCGAAATAAAACCGAAGCTTTGTTGACGCTTTAACTATTTTTGCTCTCCCTAATACTATCACGCTCATTTAGGTTAGTACCCTTGGCTTCTATATAGTCGAACATGTTTAGAGTCAATTGTCTCGCATGTTCATTAAAGTTTCACTGCAAAATCGTGAAAAAAACGTGAAATAAGCCGAACTGGACAGTTGACATAGAACGGCAGTGGAGTTTATGACACGATTGGTTAAGTGATTTCGCATTTTCGGGCGATCTTGAAAATGCTCCAGATCAACTTCTATATGAATGTGCGGTTTCACTGGAAAGAATAAATTGAGAAAACCAGTATAAAAAACAGGAACTTTGTTATCGCAGGCTGTGCAGGAAGGTGGCATCAAAATGAAAATTTTTGAGTCAAAATTCGAGGATTTTTGCAAGGTCCAACCATGACTTTCAGAAAGAAACACAAGTGCGCAAACTGATGAATGTGATGGAATGTACAAATTCTTGGACACATGTACGCAAGTCGATTATCAGTACTTTCCCGTCATCTAAACCCATTCTTTCAGAAGAGGAGGATTTTGCTTCTTTCCTTATACTAGATTTGGTCAAAGCACACATGGAGCAGTAAAAGGTTGACGTGTCATTTATATATTCAGCCGGTTTTACCAAGAGTTTATTTAATTAGTACAAGACAGTCCTCACGAAACCTACGGGAAAGATTTTTAGGCCAAAGCACGTATTTCATAAGAACATCTTAAAAAATTGGGTCTGGGTAGTAATTTGGTCGCCGATCCGAGTCTAAACTTGAAGTCTCCGCGTTTACTCAGAAATAACTCTGAGTTCCATTTTTGCAACATAGAGATAACTCTGATTCCCATTTTTAAAACTCAGAGTTCTGCTTATTGAAACCCTGAGTAGCCTTCTAAAAGTCCCAATGTCCGACTCTTAAAGGCAGCGTACACCCAGAATCTATGCTACCCAGCTTTCTATACGGTACATATGTAGGATCCAGAATACGCCCTACTGCATTGGTTCTCTCTCCCAATGTTGCTTTTAAGAGGAGGAAACTCGCCTCATTCTTTTGCCGCCCCCCCCCTCCTTTTTTTGCGGGCCGCCTCCTTCGAACGAATCCACAACAGCGTAAGCTGTAGTTGTAGTTGCAACTGCAGGCTGTCATGCAGTTGCAGCTGCTCCTCGCTGGCATGCCGAAGGAGTCAAGCAATTCGAAATTTGTCCACCCTTTGAAGAAAGGGTCTTCGAAAATTTAAATTCCATAACTGTGATCAGGGTCACGGAAAAGCCCAAGGATGACAAAAACATGGGAGGCGGAATTTTGGGTGTGCACTGCCTCAAAGGCGGAGTTTAAATATGTTGTTTGATGAGGTGTTTTTAGGTCATTGCAAAAGTGATATTCAAGTTTTGGCGTCTTATCAAACTGCTGGGCCATGACACATTTCTGAATTCCAAAAGCTGCTTTGCCATTATGTTTTCATCAACACAAAGCCTGTCAAAACAACATTTTTCTGTCGAGAAATGGTGGTTTATCGCACAAATTGGTCTTTTGCGCAGCTGAAAGCTTCTATCAAAGGGAGAGATGACATGCACAATGATAACAATGACTACTAGGATTTGTGCACAGAATATACCCTCCACAAAGTTTGCCCTCATTCTATGAGACCACCAACCGTATGCCTACCGTATCCCCGCTAGATGGCGCTGTCGCATGAAGGGTTTTGTTATTTTAGCCATGTTTGTCCCATCCCACTTACCGTACACCTACCGTAGTTGCTGCAAATGACATCATTGTACGTAGCAGATAGACCGTCCGTGATCTGCGCCAGAATAACCCCATGTACCAAGTTTCGGCCAATTTCGCCGCTTTAATTCAATCTATCGTAAACCTACCGTAACCTTGCCGATGTCACTGCAGATAAAATGAACCCCATATTCGTAATCAGCGCTCGAAATCCGGTCTAAGTTCTGGCCAATTTTGTGATTTTCTCTTTCTACCGTAAACCCACCGTAACCCGGCTGAGTAATCCTACGGTAAAAAATGATTGTCATATTGTGATCAGCGCACCGAATAGCCCTGGACCAATATTTTGCAAAATTTCAAAATTTTGTAAATAATTATAATTTTATCACGAATATAATGTTCATTTTATCTGCAATGACATCGGCAAGGTTACTGTAGGTTTACGATAGATTGGGTTGAAGCGGAGAAATTGGCAGAAATTCGGTACATTGGGGTGATTCGGGACGGCCCACCACAATACCCCCATCATGCTTGGTGAAACTACGAGCAAAATGTACTCCGGAGGTCTTTTATCTGCCACTCTTCTTTTGTGCACTATTTCTCTTCCTCTGGCCAAACTCAGAGTTATGTCGAGTTCCACTATAGACTGGAAATATATGTATATGACCCTTTTAGTGCTTGCCTCTTTCTGCCAAATAGAACTCAAACAAGTAGAAACTAGTAACATCCGGATTTTCTTCAATTTATGAATCAATTATCAAGCCGTAACATAGTATTTACTTGATTTTTGCCACTCCAAGCCATATTCTACTCATCCATTTGGCAGAAAACAAGCTCTACAATAAGGTTTGTGAATTTCGCAGCTTCATCGTTCCACATGAAGTTTGAAGCAAAGATCTGAAATGTCGTAAATTGCTGTATTCATTCATCGGGTAGAAGTTTGAAAAAAAAAGAAAATTTTTGCGCTTTTACGGAAGCGAAGTTGTTTCCACATAAACAAGGGTATACTAGAAAATTTAAGAAGTACAACCAACATTTTTCAGTTTTCTAAAAGGGATAGTTCTCGAAAAATATTGATTCTGAAAAACATTCAAAGGGAACTAATTGCATAGGAGCGGGAAAACAATGCTTTGCCATTCAAAAAAAGTTAATGTGTTGTTTCCTATTCTAAGCTAATTAAGCCTTTTAGCGTTCGTTACGATAATTGGTTATAGGCTAACTTGGAAGGATCAAAGCACTGACTTGTTGATTAACTGTCCCTCTCAAGTCACTGCAAAGGTTTGCTTACATCTAATAGCCCCTCAACTGCGAAGCAGAATGCATTTGACTCATACCCACAGAGAGTATTAAAGATACCTAACCCTTTATCTTTAACTGCTTTTGAATTCGATAGAAGTTTTGTCTAATGGTTTAGATGGATTTGGAAGAACTTTTAGTCTAAGTAAATTACAACACAACCTTTTTCTCAAACCGCAGAACGTTTGAGAAAGTTCCTCCGGGTCACCTGCAGAAGTTTCGCATAAGTATAGCTAAATTTCACAAATGAGGTGCTGAGGAAGTTTCGAATAACTCGAATCACAAAGTAAAAAAGAACACTCAAGCGAGATTTGAACCTTACTGTATTGACTGTGAGACTCACCTACTTCTTTGCAGTACGGCTGACCTGTTCGATAACACTATAGTCGTTGGCGAGGCAACGTCATATGGGACAACACATTTAAACCCTGCGGAAGTGCTGGCATTTTAAAGTGCTGCGGAACCGCTGGCATTTTTCGGAAGTTCCTCAGCCCTTTATAAAATTCCTGCGAAAGTTCCCGCTTTCAACCATGGCGGGAAAATCCTGCGGTTGCCATTTTCAAGGTTTCCACTTTTGTGGTAGTAAATAAAATCCTGCGGGACCGCTGCAAACTTTGCTTGTTCCCCGGAAGTTCCGGTGAATTGTCTGAATTAGAGCCGGCAAAAAGCAGATAGAAGTAAAAATCAGAGGGAATAACTCTGAAGTGACACGTCAGCATTCACTGTTAGCTCTCTAGTCTCAGTGAATCTGGCTTTCTTTTAACCAGCACTTTCGACTCCCACGAGCCTCTTCTGCTCGCGCTTCCCTTACCCATCCCCCATCTTTATGTCCTGCTGGGAAAAACAAATTTCCTCTTCTTCCTGTCAATCCCGTTGATGATTTCCAATCGTTGTATTCTGGAACAATTAGTATTGTACTTTTGGCTACGACTTATGGCTTCCATTCACCGTTACGCTAGATTTCACATTTTTGGAAATCTTTGATGGCAGATGAAACTTGATTGATAATATAAAATATTCAGGTTAGAGGCATCAGCCGGAGCAGTTTTTCATCACGTTAATTTAGTTACAGATCTTTTGGATTTCAAATTTGGCCTTATTATTTACGGTTCAGTTGTATTCATAATTATTCGTGCAAAAAACACAAATACGTAACACTTAGTACGTATGCAGTTTTATTCAAAAATGATTAAACTTAGGCGAGTCTCTTATTTTTGAATAAAAGGCATACGTGCTAAGTGTTACCGTACTTTGTAGGCAAAAACACTGTGCCTGCATACGTGCTAGTGTACGAAATATTGACATCATCCAATTTTTTTTGGAGACTGCTATCTTCTCTAATTTCATAATCCTTCATTACTCTGGCAAGAAAGTTGTTCTAATGCATTCTTCCTTGCTTAGTTCACAAATTACTTCTTTATCTGCATGGAGCTGTCACAACTGTCCCCGAGCACTTTAATCCTCTTTCGCCGATTTTTCTAGAGGATAACGCAACTGTATCAACATGACATATTTTTTCTGACGTGATCTCTTGCTTATTTTTTAAGACGCTTCATCTTATCTAAGCCTGTCAATTTTTTCTTGTTGCTTTGGGTCTGAGATTTCGCTGTGAAGCGAGGGTAAACCTCAATATTGCTATTGCAGCACATTTTTGTTTTGATGATCATAAAAAGTGTGGCATGTATGCAGTTGAGAGTTTAAAAAATGAATTTCTTTTATACCCTTGAAAAAATGAGCTTGTGAGATAATGATTTCTCTTTTTCTAGTCAAGAAAAATATACAGCAACCATCATCAACCCAACCAGAAAGTCGATGACAAAGTAGCGTTCCGCCTGCCATATTCTGATGAATTCAGTGGCGCAGTCCGTCGCTGCTTGAAAAGAGCTTATCTAGCAAGTGTTGTCAGGGTCATTGATATACCGCCCACCAATCTCAAAAGACGCTTGATACGAAATCGCATATGCGATCGAACGTGCTTGACCCCAAATTTCATATTTGTCTCTTCAGCAAAGAGGGTGATTGTATGATTTCAGGTGTAGTTTATATCATTACATGTCTATCATGTGGTGATATTAACATTGGTGAAACAGGGCGCCCTCTTTGCTGCCGGATGAAAGACAAACTTGCCCCTAGGCTCGCACCGCATGACACGGCACGATAATGTAGCGTTTCAAATTGGAGTCAAAATCTTATCGTAGCCTGATTCTCTAGCAGGCAAAACTTTAGAGACATTTTGGATATCGGCGTAGAACCCAAAAATGAACGCCAAAGAAGAGTGCATTGCTATCAAGCAAGAGCTATCGTGCTATCAGTCCTTATGCGGATTTGATACAGAATCAGCTCATATAAAAAGAGCGGAGGAGTGATCTTGTTAAAACGTGTTCATTGCAGCTCTCGAGCTGTCATTCTAGGTTGGTTCAGCTGGGGTGGTTTTCGATGTTACCGTATCTTGATCAAATATCAACCTGGCCTTTTATTAGCGTCTGAGGCCATCTATTAGCATCATCTTAACTGTCGCTGAAACATAACATATACGAATATACATCAACTGTTTATATGATTACATGATGTCGATAGTATAGAGGTGTGTGAGTGCGAGGTCCACAGAAGGTTTCTGGACGGAGATCTTTTTTACAAACTTTCGGATAACTTTTTGTATTTTCATTTCTAACTTCAAGTGAACAGCCTCGGCGCGGAAGAATCTGTACCAGTAGTGGAGCTTGCTTTGCCCTACTAGCTCTACCCCTTTTACGTTCTTGGGATTCACATGGTTGTGGTGCCGTAACAAGCAAATGAAAAGCGAAATTATTTTCTTGACAACCTCATACTAAACGTAAAAAATTTTGAGAGTATTGAGAACAAATACAATGTGCGGTTTTTTGTTTCGAACAGTTTTTTGTTCTAGATATTCCAGGTAATAACTTGTGCTCTCTTTTGTTTTCAATGATATTCATGTGTTAACACCGAGTACCTAAAAGATAGTTTTTTAAAATGTTGAAGTTATCTATGAAATAGAGAAGACTTTGCGACGTCGCACACGGGCATCACCTTATATTAGCCTGCAGACGATGAAGTAATGCAATTGCGTCTTACGCGCAGGATGCAGGATACTAACTTTAGAAAAGTTCAGAAAGAAAAAAAGTAAAACTTATTCACAAGGGAAGTGTTGGTCCAGATGAACGTTTCAGATGCATACTATCCTGTAGAGCTTAGAATGCTGATTCCAAATCTGCCTTCGCTCTCTGTTGCTGGCTTCTGGGCGAGGAGTTACGTAGGTTTTTGTGAAGTTAAATGCAAGATCAGTTTTGAATCAGTCGTAACATTTTCTCTAGCGTCTAATTAACACCGGGTCACTGCAGTAAATGTTCGTGATTCAAGTATTCCAACTCGCTGCTGCATCATTTGAACGTTAGAAAAAAGGTTACGACTGATTTTACATTTATCTCGCATTTGAATATTTTACTCCCAAAAACCTTCATAACCCTTGGCCCAGAAACCCGCAGCAGATAGCAGAGGCAGATTTGGAATCAGTGTCCTAAGCTTTACAATATAGTGTACACCTCATCTTAAAAAGTCACATTGACCACTTCCTTCCCTCGTCAGTAAGATTCACTTAGGGCCGCATGCATTAACATCCCCGCGGGGAGGGGATCGCAGCTTAAAAGAAAGCTTTATATTTCGAAACTCCAGATTCCTAGATTTCACGTTGTGTACCAGTCCGTAAGTATTCCTACTACCCTTCACTATGAACAAGTTGAACAGGAGCTAGAAGATGTACGAACTGCATTTTCCAGCTTTTGTATGATCCCTGGTGATCCCCGGCGCTTTTCTTTAAAGTCATTTTTCTTTCTTCGAAGTTAACGAAAAACCTCCAAAGTTGTGCAGATTATCTAATCCGACAGTGCTAAGCATGTTGCTGATAAGAACAAATGATGTTTTGAAGTCATGAAATTTTCGATGATCCACAGGTCGAAATTTGAGGTTTACCGAAAAATTCGACTTTTCAAAAACTCATTTGTTCTCATCAGCAACATGCTTAGCACTGTTGTGTTAGATGTTCACTACAACTTTGGAAGGTTTTCGTTGACTTCGGAGAAAGAAAAATGACTTCAAAGAAAAGCGCCGGGGATCATCAGGGATCATACAAAAGCTGGAAAATGCAGTTCGTATAGCTTTTCGCTCCTCTTCAACATGTTCATAGTGAAGGGTAGTAGGAATACTTACGGATAGGTACACAACGTGAAATCCAGGCATCTGGAGTTTCGAAATATAAAGCTTTCTTTCAAGCTGCGATCCCCTCCCCAACGGCGAGATTAGTGCATGCGGCCCTTAGAGGTTACTAGTTGATGTTTGAACTCGGAAAACACATTCTTTCTTGTTGCAAGGTTTGAAATCGTTTTTTTCATTATCTCCGGGAAACCACTTATGGGCATGTCCGCTTCTGATTCCACACGAACTCTATCAAAAAACAACTTTAAAGGCTTTGTGAGGTAGCTTTTCGTCGATTTATAGGTGTTTCTTACACCACGTGCAAGTTCATAAATTTTGACGCTGAAAAAAACTGCGAGCATTTGAGCTCTATAGAGCACTACAAGCTACACTTTTTATGATATCTGAAAAAACAAATGTGGTGTGTGGGTAAGTCTGGGGTTTCTGCTTTACACAATCTGCATTCTGACTGCTTCAGATATACAGAGCATTAAGAAACTGCTAGAAGTTGTTATATAGACAAAATACTTTGAAAAAAAAGTAAGAAATAGCTTAAAAAATAATCTATGCCATGCTAAAGCGATTACCTTATCAAACACTCAAAATTCGAAAGAGGACCAAAGTGCCTTGAAACAATAGTGACATCACTGCAGACAAAAAAGTAATCTTTACTTTGTACAAGGAAATTGAATGACTAAAACCAAAGCTTTATCAAAGAAATAAAGAGGATTAAATTGTAAAGAAATAGAACGAAAAGTCTATGTTAGCTACATCGCAAATCAGAGACATTTCCTGATTACAGGGATACGGTAACAATCAACACTTGTCCATTTCGAAAAGAGAGGGATTCAAGAAGGAAAATCTGACTCGAACTAACACCGAAAGCACCTTACTTAGGTCTTTTGAAAAGCGACACATGTAGTCAGAGTCAGCTTGAAGGCTGATTCTGAATCTAACATTCTCAGCTGCGAAGCATCACTCTAGAGCGAGTTACGAGCCTTTTCCTCAAAGATTCAATGTTGATAGACTTACCGATGCTACGGTATCATCATCTATTTAGTGGCTCAAACGAATAATATTCCCTATCAAAGCCAAATGACTCAATTTAATGTTATTTCAAGTTCCCACCAACTTTTTGGATAGATTCCCATTACAAGCCGTCTTTTCCAGTTGCAAGTCAACGACACATATTAAAAAGTTCAAAACACGCTTAAGCGTAACGTTTCGCAGCTATGAGCACATTTGAAATCAGCGTCTTAAGCTGCTTCCCAATTCAAGAAAAAATCGTCATCAATTCACTTTGAAATGAGAAGCTTGAAACAAATGTTCTTCTCAATTTATGTTGATTAATAAGACGTTGTGCAATGCCGCTTAATGGCCTGCTCCAAAGCGGATCGGTGACTTTCTTTCATCACACCCTAACTATCGTTCAATTCTTCTTGACCTCTCACGAACAAGACGGAGAGACACATAGCTTATCACTAAACTGTTTTGTTGTGTGGTGTAGACGATCTTAGGCCAACTATGGAATGCTATCTCGGCTAAAACAACCAAGCGTTTTAACAAGCTCGAAAGCTATGAGGCTAGCATGTTATAGTGTGGACCCCGGCCAGGTTCCCATGGGTACCTCCGCGGCGCGCCCGCAGCGCATGCCTTCAGTGCGCTTTTCGTTCGGCTCTGAAGGGATTTCTTTCAATTTTCGCTTTCAAGGTTTGTTCTCCTCTGTAATTTCTCTATTTCAGATGTAAACGACTCACGTCAACTGCTGGGATGGATTTTTACGAGCCTTGACTTTCTTGCAAGCTTTTGTTTCAAAAATCTCTCTTTTCTTTTCCAATAGTGAAGATTTCAGTGTAGTTCAGAAGAATATCCTCTCCAAAGGTTCTTATCACAGATCAAGTGTATATGCAATTGATTTTGTGCAGTTTAGATGCTTCTAGTCTTTTGACTGCGCCATCAGGGCTTTGCCATCGTGCTCTTGAGCTCAAACTTTTTGGGTTTTTTTTACGACTACAGCAGGAAAACTTTTCAGAAGTGTTCTTTGACTTTTCTGTTACTTCTATCATCAATCGCTGGTAGTGTCATACACTACCAGCGATGGATGATAGAAGATTCCAGTCATCTATGAGATTGACTGGAATCTGAGCGCTAGTAGAAGTTGTGAAGGTTCTGCTACTGCCTTGGCTTTTCTCGAGTTCAGATTAGAGGCTTCCACATCTCATTCGACTTCTGTTTTCGGTCATAATGCTTTTTTGTTCGGAAGCGAAATGAGAAGCGTCAAGTCGGGCGCGCGTTGCGTGTGCGCCGCGCTAGTACCTATGGGAAGCTGGCCGGGGTCCACACTATATCTACCTGTTGTCCTGTTGTGCGATGCGATTGCTGCACCAATTTTCCCGATATCGTGAGAACACAAGTTAGCTCTCACTCAGTGTTTTCAGTCCGCAATGGGTCTTTACTTTATAACTTACGAGAACAGCGATCCCAGTCCTAATCAATGGTAGAAGCTTCAATGCCCATACGATAAAAAGGAGGTTCTCCTTTCATGCATTGTAGATGCTGCTTGCGAAAGTTGTTTATTGCGGGTTAAACATAATCTACAAAAAATTTGCAGTATATAGCGTAGACTGCCTGATCGTAGGCTGGAAAGAGCATACAGATTGCAAAACTATAGAGTTATTCATTTTGGCCGATTTAATATTACAGACCCTTGTTCATAAAAGCAACTTCCCTCTCGTTTGCTTCTTCGGGGCGCACAGCTGCATTCGCAAGCTCTCAGGCTCTCACGTATTCATTCACATTTTTGCGGAAAATTCTCAATTGAAACTACAAAAATATTGTAGGTGAAGGTAGGACAATCCACTTCTTTACGAAATGCTCAACTTTTCTCATGTCTTCGAAAGCTAAAAACTGTAGCGGTTTGAACATTGAGTATACTGGGAGGACATAATATGTTCCTCATTTCCATGCTCGCGATGGCGAAGAAGCTGCACCGCTAGCCGATTAAAGCTTACAAGAAGGTCCGGTTGAACAAGCTTGAAAATTTTTTGCAAAAGCTGGGTTTTGAGCACCATTATAATATCATTAAATATATGGGTGTCTTTGAATTCAATGACTGGCAGCATTTCGTCTAGTTCTTGTTTACTTAAACTTTTTCGCTGAATCTAAGAGTGAGACCCTTGCACCAAGGCGTGGTGCTCCAGTGTCTCAAGCAATTTTCTCGCAGATAGAAAATTTGTCATTGTGCGATATTTCGGCAAAACCATCCATTTTCTCCGGTATAGGACTATATGTTGCCAAAAGGAAGGTCTCGCGCGGACGTCTGCAACAAACAAGGCCTTTGGCTGTGCGAAAGAGGACCATTAATGCGGATGTTTGAACGGACTTCTCCTCTCGACGACGTATTAGTCCTCTCTCCTCAGACCTACAATCACTGCCTTTGAGACAAAATAGACTTGCAATTCCGGAATCGCAATGAATGTCTAGTACTCAAAGGCAGTGTCCCTGCAAATTTTGCACTCCCACCTTTCTGCATCTCTTGTTCTTTTTCGACACGTTGAACCCGCAGAAGCTTTGAACGGGATGAAAAGACCGTTTCTCAGGACGTGCACCAGCTCGGACGAGAGTTTCAATGGAAAGTTGGGAGGCCCCGGCGCGAAGACCCTGCCGCCTGTAGTTTTTGCTTCCCTTGGAAAGCATGTACAATGCAGGAAGCAGCCGTGGGATCTTGCGGCGGACAGCCAAGCAAGCCGTCCGAGACACCGTCTGGGGTTGCGCGCGCCTGCTCGAGGGCCATTTTCTCGGCGCAGGGGGAACATCAAAGAGCCAGACTGAGTCTAAAGGTTAGTGGGGTGACCAGGAACCTCACCACAGCCATATCCCACAGGGCAGAATCTGCCGGGACCCTGCCTTAAGATACCGCATTTGAAGCAAGTACACTTTGAAGCACCCAAGTTTTCAGTGCTAAAAGTTGTTCAAAATGTGTTTATTCACGAAGGATGCGTGCAAAATTCTGCAGTCAGGCTAGTTGTTTCTCGGACTTCATTTTTATGTTCACATCAACAACTAGTATAGGTTGCAAAGTCCTTCAGTTGCATTACAGGCTGGCGTGCACTGTGAGCACACTGCACCACTTGTATAGATCGTTCCATTAGGCACATTGCCCCTGAAACAAGGATTAAAATAAGTTTTTAGTTCAATTGTAAGAACAAGGAATGATATAAGGCCCCAGCAAATTTACACGTATCACAAATCTTTGAAACTTACGCAGGAGAATAACGGCAAACAACAAATGTAGATGTGTAGCAAGTTCGTGTAGCGCATCCGAGCCTAGCACTTTTCGCCCATGCCATCTGTGGAAAACTTTGTTTCTTATATCAACTACCACAAAACTTGCCTGTGTGAAAGCCTTGACATCTACGAGGCTATGTTCGGTAGGTGCATCATAAATTAAATTTTTGTTTATGCTGCCAACATCGATTTGAGACCACCAGCTCTCCGTTGCCTGCAGAAGATGACATAGCTTTTCCAGCGAGAGCATCGAGGTTGTCAAGGTCTCACAGCTTTGAATGCAATGACTGGGTCGACATTGGGAATGGGATAAATGAAGATATTTTCTCCTAATCCGAGTCTTGTTTCTTCTTCTGATTTTGTGAGCGAACAGGTTTTCGAATAACTTATGGCTTCTGCTTCTGCTTTACAATCGTAAATCTTAAATATGGGAGCATGAAAACGTGCTTGACACCAAATGACATACCATTTTGGGCATGAATGCCGAAGTGGCTAGCTTCTCTTTGGTAGGACCATTCACCACTTGACCTGTTGCGAGCAATGACCTATGAAAGTTCGAAGAAAACTTGTTTTCGAGATGTTTTTCCCATAAGTAGATGGATTTTTTAGCTAGTAAATTGCTCACAGCGGAGTAATATTAGCAACTTGCTTACAATTTCACAAACCTACCTTCTTATATTGTGTTCCTCCAAAACTTTCTGTCTGGTGTGATCGCTCATTCCTTTGTTGCCCCTGCACATTGTGTTTTCTCCCTCTCCTACAAATTTAAAAATCAAAATTGCTATCTCGCATATGTTTTCTGCGTTCTACCTGGCACCGGAGCTCTCCCGATAAAATTACATAATCCCGTATCCATGATGCATTTTGAACCAGCATAAGTAGTGCAGTCAGCGTGCTTTTTGCACTTCCTTCCTCTTTCGTACAATGCGCTGTTCTCATAACTTCCTCTGAATGTTTGGTCGGGTGAAGACACTTTGTTTAAAGTTTGAATTATTCGAAAACTAAGAAGTTGGTAATCTACGAGAACAAAATATTATTGCAACTCGTTAGGATATTGCACTTACATAAGGTTATAGACGCAAGATATGTATATATCATCTTTGATTTTTGAGTAACCACATCCAATTCGTAAGGTTTTTGCATAAATCATCTAAAGAAGGACAATTTTCTAGAGAGAGCAGTGTACACAGCTTACATTGGCAAAGGTGTAAAGACGTCCATCATGATATACACCATCAGAATTTCCGATCCCATAGTATAGTATAGGATTGTACCAAGACTCTAGTGCAATCCTTAGTTGTTGTTTCCTCGGAACATTCTTCATCGCCTCATTGGAAAATCTATGAAATTAAGTTTAGTATAGTCAAGAAATTAACCTTGGTAACGATATCGCAGCCTCTAGAAACCAACGGAGTTGATACAGCGTACAGACGAGAAGATTTTACGCTTAATATAATGTGCTTGCACTGCAGAGAAAATGCGGTAAAACTTGCGCGGGAAGAAATAGCTACGCCTGTAACGCCGGCCGATAGTGCGCAAATGTGTGTTGAAATGGACCCCTTACATAAACGATGACTGAATTTCGGAGCGAAAAAGAGGGTCTACCAAGCCTGAAATTTGCTCCGAAAGTGGCCCGTATCTTACAGTCTGCCCAATCCCAACCAGGCCGAAATTGGCATTGCGGAAGTCCGCGTCGCTGAGATTTTGCGGTCCCGCCCACGGCCTGCCTCTACTCTCTCTTCAATCCTTTTGCTCTTTCCGACAGCGCGCATATGCGGCGCAAACGTTTAGCGCTGCGAGCGCGCAAATTTAGGCTGACGGTTCGGCCTGATCCCGATTGGAGCAGACTGTACGATAGGTCGAGTGCCGCCCGCACAGCGATTTCGAACTGCAAGGTCAGAGCATGCATAGCGCGCACAGTCATGAGCGCAATCCCGCAACGATTCTGCGTTTCTACCTTACATCATTCCGTACTCGCCCGAGCCTACGGTAGGATCCGGGCCACTTGGGCGGCGATTTGTGACTTCGCAGACCTCCTTTCGCGCGGCAAACTTCCGTCGTTGCTGTTAGGGGTCTGCTATTAATTACTACCAAAGCCAGGTACCCCTCAATCTGGTGGAACGCTGCCTTTAACATCAACGAGACTCGAGATATCATTTTTTTCAAATCCTGATTATATTGCAATACAATATTCACGTTGATTAATGCAAAATCAACATAGTCTGGTTTGTTCTCTACGCTTGAACATGTTATTACGTGCTGTTATTTCAAGACCGAGCCCAACCTCACAGTTTAGTGATTGTGACCAAAACCAAAACATTCATCAGAATTCATTTTGTCCCTTAACACAGATGAAGAGAGTAGTGCTGAACACATTTTCATTGCTCAACTAAACAGAAGAGCCTCCTTGCTGAATCATTCTTTTGGGTTTTGATTTTTACTTTTCTCACTACCCCTGCCGCCTTAAGAATTGGTGTCTGCAAGTACTCATATGGATAAGAGTATATACTTATCAACGCACTTTGCCATATTCTGCCCATAGCCGTTGCTGAATGTAATTCGCGGATTAGGCATGGCTAGAGCCTCCTGCACTTTCTTTTCCATGTTGCAATCATATTTCTGAACCAATGACGTTAAAAAATTAGTACTATTCCATTAATCGAACCTTTTTTTTGCAGAAAAGGATATTGCTTTTAACCTCACACTATATTTCCTCCCAACTTCAAAGCAGGAAGTGTAAACGCTTATGTGTCAAAAATTGGAAGAAGTGTTATCTTCACCTCTAAATCTTTGCCCAAATTTTGGTGTCGTCTACCTGATAACGTAAGTTAATCCTCTTCTAGAAGTTTTATTCCCTGTTCATTCAAAAATTCAATACAATTGCGTAGATTAGAAATAAGTGTAAGTCACAACATCCGACTGACGAGATAAGTGGCAACGAAGATTATACGCCATGCTTGGATTTTCCTGTTCACATTTGCATGGCGGAATATATTTACGATAAATAATATTCTTGTTAACGCTTAAGCTTGAGAATTTAAAAGTTTATGGCAGTTTTTCCACCGTAAAAGAAACATCTGGAAAACATTTGCGTCATCTCAAAAGAGACGGATACTTGGCCGAAGGGGAGTTTTTAGTGAATTGTATTTTATCTATAGAGCATGGGACGCTAATTCCAAATCTGCCTTCGTTGTCTGCAAAGCGCTTTCAAGAGAGGAGTTATGGGAATTTTTTAAGCAAAAATTTAAAGACATCGCTACAACCGATTTATTCAGAACTAAAGTCTGTGAGCTCACATGGGGCCATGATTATTTCCAGGGAGCTTTATGCGATTGGTACCTTTAGGTTGATGAATTTATGCTAGTCATGACTTTTCTCAACCTCCAAAAAGACCTCAAAATTGGTTTTACTTTTTTCTCAACCTCCAAAAAGACCTCAAAATTGGTTTTACTTTTTTAGACCCTCAAACTCCTGCCTTTAAAAATTCTCATAACTCCCCTACCAGAAGCGCTTTACAAAAAACGAAGAAAGATTCGGAATGAGCGTTTTATGCTTTAAAGGACGGTTTACAATTTACGTGGGAACTTCAGTTCGATAAGGATTCTTCGCTTGTTAGACGCTGTTGTTTTGTGAAAACTCAAACTAAATGAAGCCATCAGTTTTTTCCTGATAGATGACAAGTGAACAGACTAGACAGAATCTGTGAAAATCTTTTTCTAGACCACACCGCATGAACTTCCGGTTGACGGTAAAGTACCTTGATTTATAATCTCAAGTTTATTTTTACTATCTTTTTAATCTTGTGACACTTACTCGTCATTATTGCTCACCAGTTTGTACATATTCTTTACTCCGCGAAGGTCATCGATGTAATCAACATCACCACTTGCGATTGCCGCTCTTTTTTCATTGTGGTAGTCAGTAATGAATCTTCTATCTTCGTCGTCGAGATTGGCATTTTCGAGCTTTTCATCACAAACTGAGAAGCGTATTATATAAGCAGGCATAGAATTAAGTCGTTCTTGTAAACTAACCTTTGATTCAACTGTCTTGGCGGCTGGAAGGCGAGGCTTTGTAACTCATTATAATTAGGGCCGCTCGCGCCCGCTACGCCGTCTGCGTCTCTCCTGCGCGAGTGCTCAATCATTATCCGGCCTTGATTAGTCACGAAGCCCCGCCTCAGCCGCTAAGCCAGTTGAATTAAAGGGTACAAGCCAAAATAAAAAAAATATTTGCTACCATCTCGCACATTACTTCACTCTTACAATCGTACAGTAAAAAGAAGTTAGTGTCAGTTTCTCATGTAAGAGGTTTATTAGAAAGCAAAACTCTGCGAAATTTCAAACAATCAGCTCTCAAAATGTTGCACAGAGTGTTGCAAACGGTAACTACACGTTTAATTGTTTATATCTGTCTCATCTGCTCCATTGAAAAACGCCAGTCTAGGTATCATTTTATAAAGCTAGCTTCAATTCAAATTTACCGTAACCTGTAAAAGTCCGCTAGCTCTCAAATGTCATAAGTTATGGTTGAGTTTTCGAAGGAAATTTTGGGAGATTGAGGCCAACGAAAGCAATCGAAGACTTCAAAACTTTTACATCTCATCAATCAAAGTGCCTCATTATGATGTTTTCACTACACCACAAGTGTTTGTGAGCCAAACGCCGTAACAAAAGTTGCTCTCTCAATGTTCCTCGATATATAAGCTGAAAATTCGAAAATTAGATGAAAGTAGTGCTCGTAACCTGCTATAAAACTTGATAATTTCTGTAACGGCTGCACGAATTTTATTATATTTTTATTATATCATGACGAAGCTGTATGCTAAACGTTTTTTTAGTGATCCTAAAATAATGAAGAGCGATTTTGCACATGCTATATATAACATGTCCATAAACTTGTACCAAGTCTTCACAATCCAAAACATTAATTTACATCAATGGACGTCTTAGACTGTGATTACTTGCAACTAATTATAGCAATCTTGCGGAATGAAATTTCCTTTTTGTCATTAGTAACAAACTTTGAGAGGTTTTTGAATGTAGAGGCAACGTAGATTTTGTAAGAGCTAATTTTCTTTTCTATTACAAATTTCTGCAAATCAGTGCTTTAACCCTTGTTGAAAATTAGACACGACAGACATTAGACACAAAATTATCCATCCTGTACTTAATATGGCTATAATCCTCTCATATCAAAAAGTCAGTAATATACCTGATTTTTCTTGAGCCAGTAATATATCTGGTTTTTCTTGAGCCAGTAATATACCTGATTTTTCTTGACATAAGGTAATCACAGCAATTTCAAGTAGGAGAAGAGAACATAGCTGAAAAAGAACAATTAAGAATCGCTACTGGCTAGTAAAACCTACCAAAGCGCTCGACTTCATTCTCTCAGGCTCTCATAATACTTTT
This sequence comes from Cylicocyclus nassatus, assembly GCA_958299035.1. Taxonomy (NCBI): domain Eukaryota; kingdom Metazoa; phylum Nematoda; class Chromadorea; order Rhabditida; family Strongylidae; genus Cylicocyclus; species Cylicocyclus nassatus. The sequence continues at coordinate 4,928,173 of CATQJL010000001.1, forward strand.
TACATACGATTTATATACTTGTTTGAAGGGATTGTGATATTGCACGTTCTTATCATCCAAAGTACTTGATTTTTTTTGACAAAGCTTCTTATGTATCTTTAGTTTTTTTTTCGGAGATTTGGCTGATTAGATAGACCCGCAAATATTTCGAAGTCTGCCGCCTTTGTTACATTTCATGGATGAACGCTACTGTTACATGAGTCACACTCATATGCACTTCCCAAATGCCCCCCCCCCCACCCCATTTAGGGTGCCTTCATATCGCGCCACCAGCCGCCTCTAGCCGCTTTTGAGCACTACTTCATTGTCCGGATTCCAAAATCGAAATCAAAAATCTTGCTCAAACTTGGTTTAGTGGAGTTATTCGGCATGTTTGATAATAGCACAATCTTTTGATATTTTGAAAAGGCCTTGGAATACTGGGACAGTGCGCAAGGGCGGCTAGAGGCGGCTAGCGCAGGCTGCCAGCGCGGTATGAAGGCACTCTAAATGAGGGGGGGGGGGCAGTTGGGAAGTGCATATGTATGTGTGTGACTCATGTAACAGTAGCGTTTGGATAAATCCCTTTGAAGGCAGTGTCCCGGCAGATTTTGCATCCATGTTTTTGCATGTTCTAGGCTTTTTCGATGCGTAGAACCCGACTTTGGGCTTTAAACAGGGTAAAAAGACCGCTTTTGGGGAGTTTACCCAATTTCCAAAAGGCAGCCCGGACGAGAATTTCAGTAAAGTTAGGAGGCCTGGCACGAAGACCCTGTAATTTTTGCTTTGGATAGCATGCACATGTGCAGTGCGGGAGCGGTTGTGGTGATCCCGCGCCGGACAGGAGAGCGAAGTCGTCCGAGCGCGCGCCGGCTGGGTTGCGCGCGTTAGTTCGGGGGTATTTCCTCGGCGCGGGGTGAACACCAATCAGCCGGACTGGGCCTTGAGGTTAGTGGGATGACCAGGAACCCCACCATAACTATTTCCCTGGGCGCGAATCCGCCGGGACGCTGCCTTCAAAGCGGGTATAGCTAAAATGTGCTTGAGTACACATGTGGTTGGTCTGCCCTTTCAAGTTTTTTTAACAGTTAATTTTACATAAGAACACAACCAGCGTGGTGCTTGATGACTGAGAAAGTTTCATGCTTTTTCCGTAGCTTCTCTACGGATCCTGCAAAAGCGATATTCTATTTGAGCCCTTTAAACAGCTCCCTCCAAGGCAGAAAGTCATTTGCGACCCTAATTGTGAGATCCACCATGCACAAAGAAGACAGCAGGTGGATGAGACCTCCCTTACAGTGTGAGTTCCCGACTGAGCGCATTTCTCGCTTCTTATCCATCCCTTATGCACTAACACTTGCCAAGGCGTCCAAACACTCAAATCCCAAAACCCTGCATTGTGACTATAGCGTTTTATTCAATGCAATTTTTATTTGAAATTCACCAAAATTTAGAAAATCTTGCAAATTTAGTAAATATTGCAGAGTCCTTCGGTCTTGTTGCAGGCTGGGGCGCATCCGGAACACACTGAGCCAGTTATGTAGATCTGCTGGTTCAGAATATTACCTCTGAAACAGACATTTAACCAAATTATCATGATCATTTCATAATTTCTTGACTACAAGATCATTATGTAAAGGCGATCATTCGTGACAATCGCGTGTTGCACAAAAGGCGCGATATCTCACGCTTCCTCAATCAGAAACTGCTGATCGTTAAGGATTTCTCCTTGTTTTCCTCTGTATTTTACTTGATTGGATGAAAAGAGGAAAGTAGTGCACGTTTTGACAGTTTGTTTTGCTAGAAAGGGTTTTTTGGGGGAACGCGTATCAACAGTTTGTTTTGTTGGAAAGGTTTTATTGAGGAAACACTGAGCTAGGGATTGTGGGGTACGGTTGTGTACAGACTCGCATACTTGGCTGCAAAGATCGCCGATAGATTTGGGCTGAGAAGGCTAACCTTTGATTCAACTAGATTGGCGGCTGGAAAGCGGGGCATTGTGACCTAATTATGGCCGCTCGCGCCCGCCACGCAGTCTGCGTCTCTCTTGCACTCATGCTCTCTGGCTATTCTCTAGCCAACTAGGTCACGAAGTCCCGCCTTCCAGTTTCAAATTCCAGCCATCCAGTTGAATCAGGTACGTCTGGGGCGGCATGTATCAATCTTCCAAACTGGGTTTCACCTGTGTGTCATTTAAGCGCGGCTGATAGATTTGCAAAAGAAGTGGTTGGGTTAACGGTTAAGGCAAATGGCAAGGATTTTACTTTCTTGCTTATTGGAACGTGTTAAACTTGAAAATGTTAAATTTTTCAGCACTCCACTGAACAATATTTCGTAAGCTTGTCTACATTTGTTTCGTAGTAATATTAGACCTCAGAAATACCGTGTCGTAAGTTCCAGAACTGTACTCTTCTCTACATTTTTATACCAAAGCGTGAAAGTTAAAGAGGTGCCTCTGCTAGATCAATGGAAATCACGTATTCATAACTGAACTGAAAAGAGTGAAGCTGCATATCCATTTATGGTTTCAGAAAGTGTAGATAACATAAGAATGAAAATAACTTACGCAGGACTATAGCGGCATACAACAAAAGTAGACAAATCGCAAGTGCGCACTGCACATCCCAATTTCACACTTTTCGACCACGCCATCTAAATTAGAATTAGGTAATTCTACAGTTCATCGTAACTTTGCGCTTATAAATTGGACCCTTCTGTGCCATTGTCGAAAGCAACTGTAACGCTTTCAAGGTCGTCTTCAAAGGGTACAATAGCGCGAAAATTTGTAAAAAATGAGATAATCCTATCTCTTACTTGTGTGAAGCCCTTCTGATCTATAACCTTGTTTTTCAGGGTTTCGTCGAACATAACTTTATTATTGATGCTATCCTCGGAGATCTGTGACCACCAGTTCTCTGTGGCCTGAAAATAGGGAATTTGAATAAATGTGTTTCAACGGCTATAATGTATGAACTTAATTCTTAAATGAGGATTTTTATGTGCTTCCTTCTGGATTTGATTTAAGAGTCAAGTTCGAACAAATGTTTAATTCACCGTTTTTTATAGGCATTTTAGCGCTACGCTTTTTCGGACCACATTTTTTACAACTCCTGCGAAAGTGACAAATCCAATTTTCAAGCTCAAAGGATTGAACAAACAAGCAGTACGTACTTAGGGCAAGATACATGATTTTGGGGTAAAATTTCCCAGTCCCTTCTACAAATCCTAGAGTTTTGAAAAAACGCCCTCATTACCTCTAAGTATTGAAAAAGTTCGAAAATGAAGTTCACGAGAAAACTTTAAAAATACAGATTTCATTATCGAATGTCCACAAACATTTACTAATTTATCAAAAAATCTTGCCGTTAACTTCTTCTCTTCATAAACGAACGAAAACGAAGCAAGCCATAAAATCTCACAGCATTCAGAGCCACTAATGGATCCGCATTAGGAATTGGATAGACGAAGACATTTTCTCCGTAGCCGGGTCGTGCACTTTCATCAGATTTGTTAAGTAGACAAGCTGACGAATATTTGATCGCTTCCGCCTCTGTTTCGCAATCGTAGATCTGAACTGTCGTCGTCAACAAATTCTGTTCGAAACCATTGTGCATGATCATGTTTTTTACCATTTTTGGCATGAATGACGACTGGGGTAATTTCTGCTTGAGTTTGCCATTCTGCACCTGTCCTAAAGCGAGCATGCTCCTTAAAAAACAAAATTTAAGCAGAACCATCAATTTTTTTCAAAAAAAGACTGTTTACAGCTTCCATACAACCAGATTGACAGAATGTTTAAGAGGTATAGAAATTTTTCCATTTTGCGAAACATTACTTATCCAGAATATTATTAAAATAAGACTAACTTTTTCGAATTGTGGGCTTGTAGAACGGCCTGACGAAAATGATCGTTCATACCTTTGTTGCTCTTACACATTTCGTTTGGTCCATCATCTGCGATGTTTCCATTGATCATTAGGTGAAATAAATGAAAGAGAAAGCCAACCTGGATGAGGTACTGCTCCTTTGTAAACGCACAACCCTGCGAATTTTTTCTTATTGCATATCGAACCCGGGTATGTTGTACAGTCTGCAGCCGTCTGACACTTGCTGCCGCTCTCATAAATAACATTGTTTGGGTAACCACCTCTACAATAATTTATGTTTATGTTTTGAGCGAATCCTTAGTGCATAGACTAGAAAAATCGTGCTTTTCCTGAAAATCCTTCTCTGAAATTCCTTGTCTCAACTTTTGAGCAGTGATACTTCTTCTTGATTGTGTTGCGTTTCTAATATTAGTGTTCAGATTCTTTTAGGGTTTAGGTCTTTAGGGCTTATGGTTGTTATGGTTCTCCCACGGTTTGGTTCTGAGGCTTGATCTTCTTTGCACTTCTTTTTTCCTTCTTTTTCTTCTATTTTATTTTTCATCTCTCAATAGTCTTCTTTTTAGATTCTCGCTCTTGTCCATGCGGTTCACTATCCTTTTCGTATGACGGTTTCATGGCACACGACTCTACCTGTCTCATGTTGATCCTTACTCTGGGCTGATTGTGTTCGAGGGATGCGGAACGAATGCTTTGTTGGACTGTAGTTTATGTTAGATCAGACTCTACCACTTCATTGGACCTTGGTTCAAATTATTGCCGTTCTCTGTTTGGTTCTTCTAACACTTTCATGCCTCACGCGTTAGTTTGGGTCTGGTTCCGTCTTATCACCTCAGTTATGCTTGGGCTAGCTTGTTTGGGCTTGAGACTTTTGCATTGTGCAAATTCTATCGGAGTTCTGTTCTCTCCCCAGAGTTTTGGTTGGGCGGGTTTTATCAATATTACTACCAATACACCTGCTTCCAACATATACAATTGCTTATGTTGAGTAAGAGCATTTTTTGCTAAGAGCAGGGTGCATGAGACAGACTCCATTGAACCTCTATACCTGTGATGACTTCATATATGTCTAAACAAGCTCACTCCCTTTCCATTCCCAGAAAGGTTTTGCGGACTGGACTTGAACTGATTCAGTGGGGAGTTTGCCTTTTTGTTTTGTTTTTTTTTGTTGTTGGTTGTTTGGTTGATGCTTCGTTCTTCTGTTGTATGGGCGCGCCTTGTGCGTATTAAATAAATAAATAAATAAAATCTGTACATAAGGTACGCAAACGAACAGGAAACAGTACGCTAAGTTTGCAGTGTCCGCAGTTACGTCTAGCCCATGCGTTTGATGACCATTCAGTGTTATGAAAGGCTCTACGAATGGAAAAGCGACGTACATGAGATTATAGATGCAGGATACCACAACGTATTGGTCGCCATTTGCGTTACTTTCATCCTTCTTTTCTTCCCCAACTTTCTTATATCCGCATCCAATTCGCAAAGTTTTACCATATACCATCTGAAAATCTTTTCAAACGTACTAGAACTTGCATGATGCTAAAATTACATTGGCAAAAGTATACAATCGAGCGTCCTCATACACATTCCCAGGATTTTTCAAGCCATAGTATAGGATAGGGTTGGACCAAGATTCCAGTGCCATTTGTAGTTCTGGCTTTCCTGAAGTCGCTCCAGCCTTCAGCCCTGGTGGATCTGGATCCGGAGACTTCGATAAAGAGAATCTTGAAACAATTATTTATGTCTTAGAAATCATAAAAGACTAAAGAATTTGGTTTTTGCTACGGTGAAATTTTTAGGATTTGATTAGAATTTTTTTATTACGTACTTCGCAATGTTCTGGCCGTAGCCGTTGTTGAAGGTTATTCTTGCTTCGCCATTTTCTAACGCGCTTTGCACTTCCTTTTCCATATTACAATCGTACTTCTGAAAATCTTTTGATATTAAGGACGTCTAAGGATTTAAATCAACCAAAATCTATTCAATTAGCTCAAGCTAAACTTTTGTATTTTGTACATAACCTCAAAACCTCTCTACATCTTCAGTATCCTGTTCACTTCGTTACCCTATTTATATCTCATTCAGGTACTTATGGTTAGCTTTCTCATAAGTAAAATATCTTCAGAAAGTCTCTACCACACATTTTGACTCATAAGGTGGCTTACCAGCTTGTAGATGTTCCTCCCTTCTGGAAGATTCCCAATATAGTTATTGTACCTGCCATTAGCGACTTCCTTTCTCAAATTGTTGTGGTAATCTCGGAGCAGAATTCTGTCTTCATCGGTTAGCTCCAGTTTATCAAACTTTTCCTTATCGCAAACTGAAAGAAAATTTGGAGTCGAGAACTTTCTTATTAGTAAGGGCTGGATGTAATAAGTAACAATACTGGGAAAAAGACAGATATTTTGTTGAAGAGGAAATAAAACCCGTTAGAAAAATAAAAGCTGATTGTGGTTGATTGTTTAAGTTAGAGTGTAAATCTGAGTAAATTCATTTTTTAAAGCCTCGTAATCTAGGAAGCTGACAAATATTAATATAAGCAGTAGCTTGTGTATGTAGGGCCAATTTTGGAAGGGAAAGAATGAAAAAAAAATATTCTCTCTTATCCACATTCAGTTATTCAGATACAAAAATGTTTAAAAGATACACATATATGACTCAATTACGAAATGTAAGATTTTTTTCTCTAATTTTATCTCTAACAAAAGCTCATTCTAAGCTAACATTCCATCTTTTCTTCCCTCATCATATTGCAGTAATAGACTTTGTACAGACTTACTTGGTTTTTCTGCCTCGAGTGTTTCATCATCTTCAACTTTTGTCAAGCCAAGTGCATCCTCGATGTTCTGGGCGAAAGTAAGCGTGAGACAGGTTAGCAGTAGTAGAAGCATTGGCTAAAATATATTTTGAGAAATTCCAATTCGCAGTACTTGATTAGCTTGAGCAAGAAGAACTCACCAAGTGTGCCAGCGCCATTTTCGCCGTACCATGGAGGATAGAAGACCATTTTGCTTTTATACGCAAAATGTTGCAAGCAAGCACTTACGCCTGCACGTCTGCCAGTCATAAAATTTGAGAGCTTTCTTTCTGAAAAAGTGTTTATGTAAAATATCTTAGCACATTTAATGATAGTAATACTAGATAAGTGATAAAGATTTATAAATGAAGGAAGTTTTAAAATCTTTGATTCATTTGTCAAAGTGTTGCCAAAAAGACAATAAAAAGCAAATAAATGTTTTCTGATTACTTTGACGGCTCCTTTTTGCAAGACGGAACTTGGATAATATGTATTTGATATGTTCGTTCTGTAAAAATGTCAGCAAAAATTGTACTCAAATTTTGTGACGTAAGAGCTCTCTTATACATCATTTCCACCGTCTGAAATAGAACTGCTTTTCAGAAGATTTTGTTTTTTTGTCTTTGAAATAACCTCCAGCTTTCCGACTGCTTGCGAAATTCTGAAACAAATCATGTGGTTTTTATCTTAAAAACGAGGACTTGGTCAAGAATTTAATAGGCGTAGATCACTGAAGAGAGTTCAGGTAAGTTTCTCAACTTTCTGGATATAAAAGTTAAAAAAAAATTTGTCTGTTTTTGGCGTACTCTCACTTTTTGGCACAATAAACCTCTTGGCTTAGAAATAAGTGTAATGGAGAGTTTTTATATAGGAACAGACGTTTTCATATAAAATCATCCATAAAGCATTGATTGCGTGCTTTTCAGCGACAAGAGTTTAACGATGTGTTTTCCAAGTCGTCTAGAAAACTTTTTCATTCCTTTTTGCAGTGGAAAATAAAATAGTTATCAAAAGAGAAAAACTCAGCTATGAAACATGTTGACATAAAATGTCTGTCATAATGCGTCGTAAATTTTAGTGCGTTGTCTGCTCTGGATGCAACAAATTGAATCTTATCTTTAGTGATTTGCACAGTTTCGCAGACAGAAAGTTCTAGCAAAATTTTATTTCTGCGGCTCGGAATGTACACAAACAGGGAAAAAGTGCACGTCGTATACTTATTTATTTTATTTATTTTACCGTAGCGAGCTTTTTTTGAAGAAAGCATTAAGCAGAGATGCCATTGTTTTCTTTCAAATTATAGAGGTAAACATATCCTATAATGCTCGCTCATAAATGACAAATAACTCTATTTGACTGGGATCGAAGCTGCACCTCTTACTCGGTACTTGAATCTCAAACTGCAGTTTTGGTCAAAGCCGTGCTTCTGCAATGACGAGAAATAAAGCGTTAAAATGTTGGAACAATCTGTATCAGACAGGAACACGACAGACTGTATCGTTGAAATTTTCTTTGTCAGTATTATTTATTTATTTATTTATTTATTGAATGCACAGGAAGTGCGCCTACAATAAAACAGCAGAAACTCTAAGTCGTAATCAGTAAGAAAAGAAGAAAAAACACTTAATCTAAACAGAAACTTGAAATCAGTACTTGTAAAAAATCTCAAGCTATGAGAACCAGAACGAAAAACCCAAAAAAGAATGATATCGAGATCATAGCATCCAAAATTAGCTACGTTAGCTACCCTTACATTATCAGGCAACTCTCTTGTAAACCAATGCTTGACCTACAATTAGGGGAAGCATTTGTTTTAGTTTTATTCCATTGAAATCAATTCGGTTGAACACGGAAGGGAAGCTTAGAGAGGCGAAAAATGGCTCTGTGTAACTCATTTTTACATTTTACTGCCACTGGTCGGCTGGCTCATAGCTGTTCATTAGGTATGAACTCAAAGGATAGTATTATCTATGTGAACAAATCTATCCTTCAGTGGTGTCGCTTTGGTAGTTTGAAAAAATCACCAGGATGTTGGAGGACAGGTCAAGCCTCTGGGAAGAGTTTAACAAGTTACCGAAGTATGTCGTATTTTGAATTGAGCTCGATCAAGCTGTAAATGCTTTTTTCAGACTTGACGAGTCAAACGCAAAAAATGAAAAGCTACTCTACGACAATATGATGCGTGCTAGAAGTCGTCATGCTTCTACAAATGTGCGCATTCCGATAAAAAATCTTAGCACGAGTCGCGAACATCGCAGAGAAAGTGTTGATCTAGACTGGATCATATGCACTGATGGTGTGAATGTACCTGAGGCTAAAGTGACCTCATGTGGGCAAAAGACTGAAATGAAACCTCACATATGTGTAAATAGGGGAGATACCCTCCCGTCTTGTGAGCAAGCGCAGCAGACTGCTGTTGAATCCCATAATGTTACTGCTTCAACTTCTCAGGAAACAAATCAAAAACCTAGACTGGATTGGATTATTGATACTAAACCGGAACATTACGTACCATATGACGAGGATGAAGCGTCACCTTTGGAGCATCTCCTAAACGAGGCCGAGGATGTGGAAGACGAGAAGCTTCTAAACACAGCGCTTTGCTCAATCCGTGAAAATACATTGGTGGCAGAAACTGTGCAAGCATGAGGAGATCATACGAACAAGTAGACAAATAGCTATGTATTTCGAACCATTTGTAAGGGTACTAATATCTTAAACAGCTTAGAATGGTTTGCCTGAAAGACGGTTTGTAAATAAATGGCTTTTGTGGCAAAAATGATGTAGCGAATGTATAAAAACTGCAAGCGAATGTCAAAATGTAACGGTCAGAGTTCCAAGAACTTGTACGCAAATGATTGGCCGGAACTTTTCGCAGCATTTCCTCCAAATCCGCTGCGGTAAATACTGCAGTGAAGTGCTGCGGAACTGCTGGAAAATGGTGAATTCCCGAAACTCTGCCATTTCCGCTTCAAAGTTACGATCCATTCCTTTCACATCAAACAAATAATACCAAGTTGTCCCATAAGTTTCGATTCAACTTTCCATCGCATCAAGTCACGAACTTGTTATCTTTGAAAGGTTTCAAGGTACTTTTTTGGATAGAGCAAAGCAAGCTCTACAAGATGGTGTTTTTGCTTTCGCACCATTCAAATCCATCTCGAGTTTGAAGCCAAAAACTAAAAAGATCCAACTACCGGATATATGCAGGGCCCGGCACAAGGTGGGCAAACGGGGTTTTCCAAAACGAATACCCCTTTGATCCCAGTAGTTTTACGAATACTCCCTTGAGCCCAAAAATGACGTTTTGTGCTTGTGCGACGAGATTACCGGCCACACTTCGCCTAAAAGCGCTCAAAAGCGCCCAAATTGCTCAAATTCCTCATATTACTCAAATTGCTGTACCAAGATAGGAAACAGGAAGAAAAATAAGCAGTAAAAAGGATTAGGGAATGAGAAAATATCAAAGAAACACAGTCATAGGAATGAGAGACGTCGTTCCCGCGCGTATCGATTGACTGGGGCGCGCTTTCTATCTTAGAAAGCTGGGCTGCTGATGCCATTTTGGGCTCCAACAAGGACAAGAGGAGGAGTTTCGGAACCAAAATTTCACCATGTAGTAAACTTTAGGTGTACAACAGATTTATGTAAAAATTTTGAGAAAATTATGTGAATTGAAAGTTTTGCCGACCTCAGGTGGGAATTAGGTCGGCAAATGCCGACCTAATTTGGAAATAAGTTAAGGAAACTCTTCATTCACATAAGTTTTTCATAATATTTCATACTTAATTACTTAGTCCTATTGCGCATATACACACCGAAGCCCGCGCGATTTTGTTACCTCTGCGTTGCAAACGAGCCATTTTTCCATTTCTTTGGTAACGCAAAATTTCCAGAAAAAAGTTTGCCACAACCTTCAGTCACATATTTTCTCAATGAAACTCCTCAGTTAAGTCCTGCAAGCCCGTGTGCATGTACTTACCAAGTTTCATACCATATCGTTCATCTGCGCTTTCCAACGAGCCGTTTAAATTCACATTTTCATTTACCAGTTTTGCGAAATTCTCGGAAAAAATGCTAATTACTCGTTCCGTTCACATAAGTTTTTCATAATTTTTCATGCTATGTTTCCACTAGCCTCTGTCCGTTCGCACACAAAATTTGATGCCATATCGTTACACACACATTGAGAACTAGTCATGTATGCAGTTACAAATAGCATCGCTTGGGCGACGTCACGCGTGCGGCACTTAGCGACGACGCGGTTTGACGTGCGCGAACTCCAGTGTTCGCCTGTTGAGGCACATAACATGTCAAGATTAGCGAGCATGAACTACCAATTTTTTTCCGGGGCTCTGCCCCGGACCCCGCAAAAACGATTTCCCCTTTGCTTTTTGGCCCCAGAACGATTTCCAGCTTGTCATTTGCCGACCTCGTGCCGGGCCCTGGATATATGAAGACAAAATCGTAACTCCGCCCGAATAAAATTTTAGAAAATTCCTAACCTGCTCACAAATACAAATACCCACGTCAGACATTCATATATACTGCTGCAGTATTTTTTCCTTGGATAGAAATTATGAAAACGAATTTCATGTTTTTGTCAAAGTCAAGCTGTTGTTCCCACATTGGTAGTTGTATACTACAGACCAGTATAAATACAAGCGTGAATGTTCAGCGCTCTACAAGCGTTAGTTTTCAAGAAAAATCAAACTTTGCTTCTCCTAGTCGTCTCCAATACTAAAATGAAAATTTATCGAGGACTACAGCCTATAAAGAGTGAGTAAAAATTTACGTCTGTACGTTTAGTCTTCAGTATAGTACATCTACGGGATGTGGGAATAGCACAGCATTACTTTAGTGAAAACATAAGCTTCATTTTCTTAATTTTTATTCAAAAATACAGCAACAGTATATATAAATGTCTGGTGTGGGTAGGTTATCTATGAGCAAGTTAGGAATTTTTTAGGATTTTTTGGACATAGTTACGCTTTTTCTTCATTTTTCATGCGATTGGATCTTTTAAGTCTTTTTTTCTTCAAACTCGAGATAGATTTGAAACGGTGTGAAAGCAAGAGCACCATCTTGTGGAGGTTGCTTTGCTCTATCAAATGGTAGCCCTGCCTAGAATTTAGAAGTTCATGACTTATTGAATGAAAATAACGGGCGGAACTTATAAAACAATCCGATAGTTTTCCGCTTTTGTTCATTCCTCCAATGTACTCCTTTCAAGGTGTTAGAATGAAATGCAGACAGAGATATTTCTATCAAAAAGGTGCAGTGAATTATTTCATGCAAAGGCACTATATAGAATCACCCTAGCCCATAAGCTCATGCCGAGTTCACGCGATTTGGTCGTCGCGATACAATCACTATAAGACAAATGTTACGAGTTCATTGCGTGCCGATCTTCTTGTATTTCGGTTGTGATAGTTCTCCAACACGACCAATTGTGACTAACTACCACAACCGAAGTACAAGAAGATCGGCATGCAATGAACTCGTAAGGCAAGGGATATACCTCAAGCGATTTCAGTCGCCACGCGATCTGGCAATTTGCCAGATGTCTTCAAATTCAATACTAGTAGACCCCAAATGCACAGCATGTATAACTTTCGTAGGTTGTTAAAATGTCCCATCTTCCGTACATCCAGAAACCCCGTAAGATGAGTTATAAACATTTGGAGTATTGCCAAATCGCGTGGCGACTGAAATCGCGTGAGATATGCCCGAGGCCTAACACTTGTTTTGTAGCGACTGAATCGCGCCGATAAAATCGCGTGAACTCTGCCCAAGGCCTAAGAGATATGTTTATCGGCGGCGTGGCGTTATGGAGCAAAGCTACGCCGCACTCGCTTGTGGTGTATTCTGAAGGCCCTTTGCTAAAGAGTTCAAAATGTGGAAGATAAACGGGTTTTGAGGATGATTTTGAAAAAATTATATAAGGAAGAACTTGTCTGCAACTCAAGGGAAATTCAAAGAAGAGAAACTGATTTTTCATAAAAAGTCGTTGACGGAATTCTGTCCTTTTTCTTTACTAATTCTCCTGCCCCACTTCTTTTGAACACCTTTTAACAATTTATCCTTTAATTCATCATGTTCATTCCTAAAAGTCATCTAATTCATCAATTTTTGTTTTCTTCATTGCAATATACCCTTTGAACGGGATTATGGCTCAATCCACGAGCAGCATTACTTCTGCGGTGCAATTAAAGGCGACGCAACGCAAATGCCCCTTAGGATATACCGCGGAGAAATGCGGCGTAGCTTTGCTCCATAACGCCTGCCCCTGTTTATCATTGTGAGATTAAATACAATCAATTGATTGTAGGAGTAAGGAGCCTGCCGAAATTATACATTAACTAGCTGGCATACCTGGCCCCTCGACCCTCGACCATTGACCCTGACATTACACTGTAATATTGATCGCCATTTCCGATTTCTACACGATTTCCTGTCTCTGCCCCAGTTCTATACGGCAGTCCCTGTTCACTATGTTTTCATAAATAGCATCCTCACCTTACCCTCCTGTGCCAAATCCCAGCCTTGTATCTCAAACTTTACAAAAAAGCGATATGCATATAGTCATCCTCACCCCAGTGGTTGCTCGGTGGTCAAATTCCTAGAGCCGCTGGGTGCTATAGAAGTGCGGCACCGCCAACTCTCAGTCGGAGCTTCGAGTGTTTTTCATTTTTATTGCTTTGTCGTTGTATGCTATTATATTTTTGTATTTTAACAATGCTCGTGATGAAAATGACGATTATGTTGTTATTGAGCGATGTCCACACATTATAGCTCGTTTGCTCAACTCTGCTTACAAATGAGCTTGGAGAAACGGTAAGGGTTGGAATTTTTACTCGTAAGTCCTTGTTTGTTGAATAACATATACTAGAGTTTCGGTATAGTAAATTGTATACCACAAAATAAGTTCTTGTTTGTTGAGTAACATATACTAAAGTTTCGGTATAGTAAATTGTATACCAAAAAATCCTATCAGCATTGTTTCTCCAAGTTTAGGCGTTAGAAAAACGAAAGCAGCAAAAATATCAACTTGAAACATCGCTCAGCAACAAGAAAATGTATTTTTCAACTAAGTAAACCCGATAAAAACATAAAAATGTATACCACAAAGTCCTATCAGCATTGTTTCTCCAAGTTTAGGCGTTAGAAAAACGAAAGCAGCAGAAATATCAACTTGAAACATCGCTCAGCAACAAGAAAATGTATTTTTTAACTAAGTAAACCCGCTAAAAACATAAAAATGACATGAAACGATGACGGAAATAGAAAAAACATATGTGAGCTCAAAGTGGGGGCTAAGGGAGTCGCGCTCTACCGCAGCTGCCCCTGCTCTCTAGTTCATGATCGAATTCGACCACCGAGCGACTAGTGGGGTGAGGACGACTATACATGCATACAAACGAACAGACATTCACCTTCATATTAGGCTGTTCCTAATGTGATGTCGCTTTTTTTCAAATGAATGCCATATTTCATGCAATAAATCCTAAGAGTTCTTACAGGGAAAGGATACTTAGTCGAAAGCACCGATCCAGATGAGACATATATCATTGTGAGCTGCTCGGAGCGCTGATTTCAAATCTGGCAAAATCAGCTGCGGAGCGCCTTTGGGTAAGGAGCTATGACCGTTTCAAGAGCCAAAAAATTCAATGGGTAAAGAGAGTAAAAGTGATTGTTACAACATGTAAATTTTGCAGACAGACTCGTTTTAAATGTGTGTATAGCAGACTGACATTTCTCTTTGCGCAGAGTAATCTGACAGACATCACTCCCCCATTCGAGCCCAACTGGAGACTTCTGCGTATAATTTTTTTTCTTCCCTCGACTTCAAATTTTCTTCACAAAAACAACCATAACTCGTTGCCCAAAGGCGCTCCGCAACTGATTTTGCCAGATTTGAAATCAGCGCTCCGAGCACGTCCAGATGATATATGCATCATCTGGATTGGTGCTTTCGACTAAGTATCCTCTCCTTGTTAGTAGCATTCGATGCAGCGTTTCATCCTCTTTCTACTGTTATGAAATTTTAAAGTTCTTTCTTTTCCGAATTCGGACACCTTATGTCGTAGTTCGATGTAAGAGACGTTCTGCTAAGCCCAGATCAGTGGTGAATCTTACATGACCTAAGGTGTGGCTGCCACAGCTTTTAAGGGGGTGTGCCATACCCCATTAACTATATCAAAAAAGAAACATTTTTAGCGGGCAGTATTTATATGAATCGATAGCTTAAACCTCGTAGATTCTATAGGAGTGTTTTAAGTCTGATTCGTCTTCTTAGCTCTGAATGTTTGGTGAAAGCACAGCCGTTGAAGGCGAAAAATGGGAAATGAGATTTTAGTTGGTTTCTAATTCCACAGTTTGAAGGTCTTTTGACGCGGGAGTTCTGAGATGGGCAGAGAAGGAATAGTGCTTTGTCTGTGTGCAAAAGTGGATAGCTAATTCACCTTTAAAACCAAGTTGATCATGTTGAAAAATGACTACTTCACTTGGGCCTAGTGTCTTGAATTTTCAGAATTCGCTCAGACTTTGTCTACAGGGGTTAATTAACATGCTCATTATGGATATGATACGAATATCATGTTATCACTATTATCAGATTACCCAACTACGACCCCCTCCCCTTTTGACTCCTCAATACGACTCCCAGGTGTGGCGTGCCACCCCCATGCTTGACCGTGTTGATGATGCCAGCGGTCCGCAGGAAGCAGCGGACAATACCCGCAAAGATGTTGCGGACGGACGACATTGAGTGTTACTTGGTGTGTTACATCTATATATATGGTAGCTAGTATTCACAGTGATAGAAAGTGCAGAAGATCACTTGTCATTGATAAGCATTCATTCTTATAATTCATGCTTGAGCTCTTCAAAGAGATCCACAAAGTTTTCAGTCTTTTGAGATGTTTCTGTTTTGTACGCCAAGATAGAACATTTGGCCTCAAATCCAGCTCCTCCATGTGCTTCATTCTATGTTTTTCTAAACGTTGGTACCAACTTTCCTCGTCTTTTGTTTGCTAAGTGCTTTTTGACCCTGCTATCAAACGATCTGTCCGTTTCACCTATATGTAGTAAGTTTCAACACAGCTTGGGCGGAAATTGGACTGGCAGGATTTCGCTTCGCTTCGTTTTGCATCTGCATCTCTTCATTTTAATCTATCTCGCTGACCTCAGTGGTGGAGCGGACGCGCTGCTCCATTTGGGATGTTCGCCTACTCCGGATCGAAAGAGACTGTAAGACGCCCTGTAACTTGAAAACTTTACTTGGTATACGACCCCCTCCGCGCAATCTCCTGCTTTTCCATATACACAAACAATGCATTGCTCTGATACGCATCCTGTACCGTATAACCCGTTTCGCACCAATCGCCCTTTGATGCTTCGTTAGGCCCCGGTCAGACTTCACGCGATTTGATCGCCGCGACTCAATCGCCGACATTTCCATTCATTTTCATTTCACATTCAAAAATTTCGGGCTGGAAAAGTATCACAACCGAAATGCAAGTTGATCGGCATGGAATGATGTTGTAACAGTTGTCTCTTCGCGTTTCAGTCGCGACGATCAAATCGCGTGAAGTCTGTCCGGGGCCTTAGAGATGTTCACCAGTACAACTTCATTTTGTAGTTGTGCTCGAGTAATGCGTTGCTTTAAAGCTGCACTCATTTCATCGGAGATAAAAGGTGTGCAAAGTGGGGCTCTCTTGTCGCGTGCAGTTTGATTATTACTAGATCGTGGACATCTACCAATATGCGGATCTGTGTAGCTGTTATTGCGCGCAATTGTTGTAGCCAGTCTATTAGATTCGAGTCTCTCTTCTTTGCTACTGCAAACAACTACAGCTGTATCATACATGTTCTAAAGGCAGTGTTCCGGCAGATTCGCGCCTTGGGGATACTGCTATGGTGGGGTTCCTGATCATCCCACTGACCTCCGGGTGCAGTCCGGCTGATTGATGTTCCCCCTAGGCCGAGAAAATAATAGCCTTTAAACTAGCGCGCGCAACCCCAATCGGCGCGCGCACAGACGATCTCGTCCGAGCTGCCTTTTGGAAACTTAGTAAATGCCCCGAAAAAGGTCTTTTTACCCATTCCGAAGCTCAAATTTGGAGTCTACGGGTTGAAAAAGCCTAAAATATGCAAAAAGGTGGAATTGCAAAATCTGCCGGGACACTGCCTTTAAGAATTGCACGTTTTATAGTCTTAGGTTGCGTTAACTTTGCATGTATTATGAAATTCTTTGAGCTTTCTATCCTCTGAGATTTTATTCGAATCGTGCCACCAAATAAGCTTATATGGTAGGTGTTTAGAAAGGGAAGCCTCCCACTGGCTGGGGTTACTCTGGTAAACCTAATGTACGTGACTGCTGGTTCAAAAGTGCGAAACATTAGTCCATTTCGAACCGAGTCGATTGTTACGCAGCAGTCGTCGACGTATCGACAGTACATTATGGGCAAGCGTGCAAGTACTGGCTCCTCTATCTTACTCATAAAGCAAATTGCAAGTGCTGGAGCTAGTCGTTGACCCATAGCCAGGCCCCTGATCTAAAAATAGTAATTCCGAGACAATCTAAAGATGTTACACTTCAGACATTTCTTGAATAGGGTCAGTGAGCACGCTTTGCTCAGTCCAAAGATGACCATATCGTTGTAATGAAGCTCCAACGTCTCTGGCACTGCTTGCAGTGCGGCATCGTTCTGAACATTTGTATACAAGGATCTTACGTCTAAAAACTCGATGGCACTATCATGTTCGATGTTCGTATCCCGCGACTGCTGCTTGAACTAGCGAGTATTGGATAGAAGCGATGGCGCCTCTGGTGATAATTGGCTTACGACCTTATCTTATTACTATGATGTGCTGTCGGTGGGGCCGCTAATACAGCTTATTATAGGGCGTACTTTATAGGCTGCTGGTGACATATAGTGCATTGCAATTTATGTCTCAATCAAATGGTAAAATACTGAACAGATCGGATTGTCCAAATCTCTTCTGCTAACTATTTTTTCATCAAAACCTTCAGCCTTGGCTACAGAAACTCAAACTTTGTTCAACCTTTTACACTGCATGTGGAAGTCTCGCTTCGTCGCTTGTTTGTAGACTGGCGCGTCGGAAAGAGGCATTTCTGCAATCTTTCGATCTAAAGACTGCGGCATTACTGCAAATTTGCCACCCTTGTCACGAACTGAGATAAGAATTTTTTGAAACTGTTGCAGCACAGTCAACAAGCTCTCAGAAAATCACCAAAATGTGCGACCCATGCTTTTGAAATAGTCAAGTTTCATAGTTTTCTAAATTTCAAATCAACCCTCCGAATGAGTCTAAGTAACGCACTTATAAAGCAAACCCTAGCCCCGGACAGACTTCACGCGATTTGATCGTCGCGACTGAATCGCCGACGAGGCAACTGTTACAACGTCATTCCATGCCGATCAACTTGCATTACGGTTGTGGTACTTTTCCAGCCCGAAATTTTTGAATGTGAAATGAAAATGAATGGAGTCGGCGATTGAGTCGCGACGATCAAATCGCGTGAAGTCTGTCCGGGGCCTAAAGAATGCAATGCAATTTTTCTATTCTTTCCAGAGCGCGTCTTTTCTGATGGAATTTTGACTAATGCTATCAATCTCCATGTGTTTGTTTAGCCAAAACCTCGTAGAATATTGAAAGGAGAGCAGCTCGGATGCTATTCGATGCAGCTTTTTCTCCTCTTTCTAATGGATGTTTTTTGCTAACGACTCGTGGAGTTCTCAAGGATAAAATCATCATAATTCATGTTGTTAAACATGCTCCAGGCTGTACCCAAAAAACTCAAAATCTGATATTTTGAACTCGTAAACTTTCATTTGCTTTGTAAGATTAGTGCTGAACCAAAATCCGCTTTTGAAAGTCACGATTCCGAAAATTTGTTAGTGTTTAATGCGTTTATGTCCGAGACAAGCCTGCTAGAAGTTTTAAGGAAAAATCGATCAAAAAAGGTGACTCGTGCTGGAAAGGAGAAAAAAATTGTTTCACATCCTGTAGGGCTTGCTCTATAAAATGTTACTTGGACTTTTCCGGAGAATTGATATAAAAATGCAAAGAAATCGTGGAATTTGAACATCTCAAAAAGCGTGAGTTACTGAATTTGGTAATTTTTCCAGAGCTCCTTGATTATGCTGCAACGATTTTACAAGCAGAAGGATGAAATGCTACATCGAAAGCTAACAGCTAATAGCTTTTTAGGAATCTTTGTTTCACGGTATGTGGCTTTGATTTGAAAAAAGCGATATTACTTTCGGAACGACCTAAAATAAGATGAAGAGGGATCAGTGCTTCGCTTTATATTAGAAATCTAATTGGAAGCCAGCTCTAAAACCTGATACCTGCGGATAAACAAAGTTTTTTTTTTGAGAAAAGAGGTTATAATGATCAAACAGTTGGCAATACTTTTGGTATCCCCTGTAAAACGTTCTCCTATTTGAAACTTGATGGTAGATCTTTGCCAAATTGGATGCAGCGCTGCCTGTAAAGTGGTAGTTCGCATATGGGTACATAAATTAATCACGCTTACTGCTTAAAGGTTGCCCAAAATGTAGTAGCACTATGAAATTGTATTTCTGGCACTGAAGTGTACATGAATTTTGAGTTTTTTGCATAGTGCCACTCAAATTTATTTCTGTGTTAAAAAGCAAACAAAAACTTTAACAAAAACTTGCAAACACCCTAATCTATTTTAATTTTTTTAACTCAAGAACAATTCAGCGGGATGAAGGCGTAATTAAGTGGATGGAATGTAATTTGGCTTTATTTCAATTGCAACGAACCACAAAACACATGAGATATTTCCTCAATTCATGCCAATCAATTCAAATACTCAAATGCAGTATAACCCTTTGACACTGATGTCAACCTTCATAAGTGCTTTAAATATGCGAAAGTTACAAATCTGCTTTCGCCTATAAAATAAGAAGTTGATATGCTCATCCACAATAATCATTAGTCTACTAACAAGGCAAGACGGCAAGGCGTGAGGCAAGACGGCAAGACGTGGCAAGGCAAGACGTGTACGTGATAGTTTCGCTTTTTATCTCTCGAATTTCTTGTAGGTTTTGGCAACCTTTCTCGCCGCTGAAAGTTGTTGATGCAAACGAGCTTTCAGCTCTGCTGGGTAACTGTACGTGGTTTCCGTAATATGACCCGTCTCTGCAGTGGAATCAATTTGATTTCCTATGACATCCTTACTCCTTCCTACCTTTTTCATACTTGCGTACGGTATTGCGTATTTTCGTGAAAGGTACTTGAGATTGTGGGTAGTCAAAAATGACAGGATATGAATATAAAGGAGATGATGTTGCTATAATTGATGTCGGCATTATAGAGCCACTGACAAGTTGTGGTACGGGCATCGATACGAGTTGAGGAGCAATGGCCACGAACGGGAGCGTTTGAGCAATTGGAACCAATGCGAGCGGAGGAAATCCTGTAAATGAACAAGGAAGGATTGAGCTTTAGTGAACGGCCTGAGCAGCATACTTTGGAGAACAGTGACGGGATACTGAGCACTGGACCTAAAATAGATCAATACTTTTGAAAGGTGTATTCAATGACAAATTATCGATGAATTTGATAACATGATATTGAAAGATTGTCACGACATAGATACTGCTCAAGCTATTAGGTTGATGCAAAAGTAATACGCGTTTTTGAGCCCCAGTTTCAGTACAACTTTCCATAAAACTTCCTTTTTCGGAAAAGATTAGCATACTATCAAGAAGTCTTCTCATGCTCTATTCAATAGTGGTTGAAGCTTCTAGCCGCATTCGTAAAAAATATGTATAGCTATACATACAGCTATACACTAAATATGTAGAACTTTACACTACTGCACTTAAAATCAGAATTTCATTGCATTTTACATTTCTGGCCAGAAATCAAACGCGAATGGCTGCATTCTTTTAAAATTACAGCTACTATGTGAAGTAGAATTTGTTTACATTATTCACACTTTGACATTTTTCTTAAACTTATTTGGAATGAGATATCAGGGCCTCAATATGAAAGCCGTTTTGATTACTCTGTGGCCCATAAATTTCTTTTGAAGAATGCAATCACCAAAACTCTGCTCATTTCTATAAGCGTAAGAGTAGGCTTCCTGTAGACAGTTTTGTAAAAACATTTAGCTTTTCAGCACGTAAAAAGTTAAAAAAACTTCATGTTTTGAGACTTTGGGGCCTGAATATCGAAAAAAAGGACTTTTGAATTTTGATTTTTATCTTATCGCGAATTTTTTTTTGTTTAAGCCCTTTTTATCTTATTTTGCACTATTGGCTTGCGGCTACAAGACAGGCTACTTAGCATCTTTATTAACAAATTTTGAAGAATGTTTGACAAGTTAAAAACTAGGTTTTAGGGAAAAACTTTTTTTGCTTATCTGTCGATAATTTTCTGGCCGTTTGTGATATGAGTAAGGGTGTGCGCTGTACTGCAAAAGGTTTGCTGCCTCTGATGGTCTTTATCTCATCAAGAAATGCACGTTCTTAAGAAAGTTATAGCACGTCAAAATGAGAGCTGGCAAAACGCGCATAACTTTTTCACCAATCTAACACCTATGGAAAATTTTATGATAAAACTGAATGCGAGTAGCACGTTTGGTCAAAAGCTGAACATTACCTTTCGAAGAAAATAAAACTGAATAATAATAGACGCTGACGAGAGCTCATGACAGAAGATGAAGAAGATAATGAAGATGCCATCCTGGCGTAAGACAGAATTTATAGTTGGTTAGCTTCTTCTCTGATGAGAGATCAGAAAACACTAGCGCAGCGCTGCTGCAGTGAAAGTGAAGCTTAGCGCCCTAATTGCGCTGAAGTGGTCACTTCTTTGAGAAGTTCTCAAGTATTTTGAGAAGCCTTAATGGGAGCATATGTGTTCTTAATTTTTTAAAGGATATACTTTTTGGCGCAAACAGGTTCTGGTAGGGAATGCCTTTAGGATAGGAAACTTAGCAATTTCTATCAAGGCCATTTTGCTCGCACATGCATAATTGTAAATGGCCAGGAAATCAAAGCTATCAGAAAGTAGTTCCTTTTCACAACACAATATCCACAATATCTCTGGTTTTCTTAATTACTCATTGAAAATAAGTGGAATATTTCGTTTCGTTTCCATCATCTCATTCAAGGGTATCACAATGAAACTTTTCCAATTATCAGCAAAACATCCACGAAATCCAAGATCAAGTTAGCAATAAAAAAATCTCTTTTTTTGACTGGCAATCACCTAAAGCAGAGGGATGTGGTCCTGAGTGTAATCTGATAGATCACGGAAAATGAGCGCGAGAAGAATTAAAGCCACTGTTGAAAGTAATAACAACAGGCTTGAAGTTAGTACTACATGGAGCTGCAAGGAATAGATTTTTTGAACATTTACACTTCAGTCTTTTTTGTGTCAACGTCATCGGGCCGTTCAAAAAGATGAATTGAGAAATACGGGATTCTGTGATCCAAAACAACATGAATCCTTATGTGCAATTGTTAAGCCTTGATCAAGATTGTTACAACTCTTTTATCAGGCTTACGTTTCGGCTGATTCGCCTTCTTCAGAGCCTAAAAAGTGAGCAGTAAATGAAATCTACCCTTCAGTTGTCTTATCGTCACAGGAAAAAGGAAGTTGTGATGCCTATAGACAGCTCACCTTAAACCTGCCGAGTGAGGACTGTAGACCACCACTGACATGCGTTGAGTGACTAATGAGCTACGGCACCCCGGTATGAGGGTGTTGGTCAAACTCGCATAACTCCAGGAACGGCGCGAGTTCGTTTGTGATGGCGATGCAATCCTCTTTCCTATTCATTTTTGGATTCCTAGCGGAAATCCAGCAGGCTTCTAATGTTTTGCGCGCCGCCACTTCTGATTCTCGCGACAGAATTGATACAGAGATATCGAATTCTGCGTTTTGATGGCGCTGCTTACGGTGCGTGCCTAGGGGCGTGGATAATCTCGATCTACGCATCCCGTCCATGTGTTCTTTAATTCTCAGACATAGTGGCCTACCCGCCTCGCCAATGTACTCCTCGCCACATGATTTACAAGTCAACAGATAGATCACACCTGCGCACATACAGTCCCCTTGTTTATTGGTAGCGCATATAACGCAATCTGTTGTTGTGCAGGCCTTATCGTATGCTCTATTTCTTACTAAGCGCCGCTTTAAATTTTGGGGAGGCAATTCGACAACTCGCAACAAATCCTGCAGGCCTGCCTTTCGCACACACGTCCTAATTGCGCTGCTCAGCCTGTCCGAGATGAAGGGTAAACAAAACGGTACCTTATCACTAGGTTCCCTCTGCAGCCTGACCGCGCGCCGCACTACTTTTCTGGGCTCATATCCGTTAGCTTGCGCAATCTGGAGTGCCTTACTGACTGATGCGGCTCTAAGAATGCCATCAGATGACACCCTCTTGGCCGTTCGGAGCATATTTCCAATCACGCTGGTTTTTGTACGGATAGGCGCTTAGTAAGAAATAGAGCATACGATAAGGCCTGCACAACAACAGATTGCGTTACATGCGCTACCAATAAACAAGGGGACTGTATGTGCGCAGGTGTGATCTATCTCTTGACTTGTAAATCATGTGGCGAGGAGTACATTGGCGAGACGGGTAGGCCACTATGTCTGAGAATCAAAGAACACATGGACGGGATGCGTAGATCGAGATTATCCACGCCCCTAGGCACGCACCGTAAGCAGCGCCATCAAAACGCAGAATTCGCTCTGTATCAATTCTGTTGCGAGAATCAGAAGTGGCGGCGCGCAAAACATTAGAAGCCTGCTGGATTTCCGCTAGGAATCCAAAAATGAATAGAAAAGAGGAATGCATCGCCATCACAAACGAACTCGCGCCGTTTCTGGAGTTATGCGGGTTTGACCAACACCCTCATAATCGGATGCCGTAGCTCATTAGTCACTCAACGCATGTCAGTGGTGGTCTGCAGTTCTCACTCGGCAGGTTTAAGGTGAGCTGTCTATAGGCATCACAACTTCCCTTTTCCTGTGACGATAAGACAACTGGAGGGTAGATTTCATTAACTGCTCACTTTTTAGGCTCTGAAGAAGGCGAATCAGCCGAAACGTAAGCCTGATAAAAGATTTGGTCAAGGCTTAACAACTGCACATAAGGATTCATCACCATGCCAAGATTCATTTAAAGCCGAACATGGGATATCAGAACAACATGGTTTTGCCTTCAACAAAAAAAAGCATGACTTTCTACAAAATCTGATGCAAAGCCGTTCAAGCTTCATCCGTACACAGGCATCTTCGGTTCCACTCCAAGTGGACCGTCGATAATTGTTCATGCAGCAAAACTTGCCTTTCCTTTGACTCTCCGCTTATTTCCTCTCGACTTCTAATTTTCCACTTTCCGCTTTCTTCCTGCACCGCATACGACACGGCAAAGTTTTTGCAAGAGAATGTTTCCATTTGTTTCCATCTGATTCATCGTATATTTACGCAACTTCCGCAGGGACCCGGTAGAGCTTTTCCAAACGTTCTGCAGAAGTTTCGGTCAGTTGTCTGAGCAGTTGAACATGATTTTTAGCGCGCGCCCTTGCCAATTAGACCATGGGAAAATACTTGTATGGTAAAACAAGCTTGAATAGGTATAAGGCGAACAAATCAAAATATCGAAAAAATGGCCCAGAAAATCTTTACGGAAAAAAGCCTAAGTTCTTCGTGCTTATCTATATCGAAGCATGGCATCGACTCGCGCAGGAAGGAGTTTATAAGCCACATACATTAACAAAGCATATCAACTTCCGTTTTATATAAGGGGGAAGAGCGCATTGCAAGTACGTCTCCGCAGTGAGGTGAACAGGAAGGAGTAGTGAAATCGCTTCAAGACCGTGCTCGGCAGTTCGTAGTCGCGTTAGAGCTATTGAGGATAAAACAGTGTGCACGTCTTTTTGGAACACCCTGTATATGAAGTTTTGGAGTTTACAAGCTACATACATCAACGAAGCATACTAACTTCCGTTTTACATAAGGGGGATGACGCTCGCTGCAAGTACGTCTCCGCAGCGAGAGGAGCAGGAAGGAGTAGTGTAATCGCTTCAAGACCGTGCTCGGCAGTTCGGGGTCGCGTTAGAGCTATTGAGGGTAAAACAGTGTGCACGTCTTTTTGGAACACCCTGTATATAAAGCTGGTTGTCTGTTTGTCTGTTTTCAGAATAGAAAATTTCAATTTTACCGATCCGAATCAAGCTTTGCATACATACACATCGGGGCGACGCGGGTCGTAGGGTATGTTTGGGAGGGGGAGACGGGTTAGTACGCATGTTGATCACGAATGCATAGTGGGAGCAGGGTACTGGCACATAGAAGAGAGAAGGGGCAGAGAAAGTTGTCGTCAAGAGCTAAGGCATGGTCATGCTCAACATACTGTATTGACAGGACCGGGCGGTATGCCACAGTTAATCTTTGCTTCAATCAGATTGGCTGCTGAAAGGCGGGGCTTCATGACCTAGGAGGCGACTGCTCGCGTTCACGACGCAAACGACGCCCTCGCGAACATCTCTCTGATCATTTTCTAGCCTTAATTATGTCACGGAGCAGTGCCTTCCAGCCGATCTGGTTGAGCAAAGAGTACCCTATTTTCAGGTGTATAAGCCGCACCCTTTTTGCTCTAAACGCGAGCAGACCCAGGCGCGCCGCTGCGCATGTGCCTCGCGAAGCGGTCGCTTTCTCGCATATGGCTCTCACTTGACGCGCCCCATCGTAACAGGCAGTCTTTTGATGTGTGCGCCTTTAGAGTGAAAAGGGTGCGGCTTATACACCTGAAAATAGGTAGTTAACGCATTGACCACCAGGACCGCTTGACACACAAGGTGTGTCAAGGTATGAATTTAGTAAAACTGCGACTTTTCTGGGGCGAACTCACGTAGGAGTTTTCTTTTGCGTTGGGTTTAGAAATAACCTCCATCCAATATGTCAGCTTCAAAGAGCTACTGTGGGTGTGCTGCAGATGACATCACGCGTGATTATATTTAAAAAATGTTGGCTGATCCGTGGTAGGCCTTGCTCTCAAAAGGCAGACAATCCAAAATTTGCGTAGTCGTCAATGTGTTAATATACAGTCGAGTAGATTTCCTGCTTAATATAGTGTCCCTGCAGACGCGACAACGCTGGGGCGTCAATAAATGCCTTGCGAGTTCCCGAGCTAGTGTTTTTCAGTGTTTTCTTTGCTTATTTCATGCTTTTTAGGTAATTCGTTGCTGATAAAGAAGAAAAGGGTAAGTTAGAGAGTAGTTCCTGTTTTCTGAGAAGTTCTATCATCGCATATTCACAGATATCTACATGGAAGCAGTTCGCGTCAGCTTCTTGTCTATTTTTTTGTCATTTCATGTCTCTTTCTTCTTGTGAGGTACTACTTTGAACGCTACTAGGTTTTTACGATTGACTTATTGTCCTTATCACATGGAGTACTTGATTAAAATGCTATTTCTTATGGATGAAAGCCGAAGTTGCTGCAAGGCAAGCCAACTAGCGTCCAAAGAAACGCCTCACAAGAAGGAGGAGGTTTGAAAGAAGAAGTGACAGAAGAAAAGGAGATGACAAAAAAAAGAAAGAAGAAAGAAGAAGCCGCGAGATGCTTCCACGTGGATATCTGCGAATATGCAATGATAGAACTTCTCAGAAAACAGAAACTACTCTTTAACTTACCCTTTTCTTCTTTATCAGCAACGATTCACCTAAAAAGCATGAATTAAGCAAAGAAAACATTGGAAAACATTAGCTCGGGAACTCGCAAGGCATTTATTGACGTCCCAGCGTTGTCGCGTCTGCAGGGACACTATATTAAGCAGGAAATCTACTCGACTGTACGCTCCTTGTCAAAGGAGACATAGAAAGCTGGCAACAATCTTTCATTGCTTCGCGAAAAGCAATGAATATTTGCGATGGTCGCAAGTTAAGTGAGTCCCTATTGCAATGATATGATTACTTCTTGAGAAGACAACGATTGTAGTAATGGTTTCATGAAACATTGCTTCCGAACTGTTTTTAGGAAGAATTTAGACATATTTGAAAAACTGAGAAAGAGCGCTTGTGGATTTTGAATGTTTTAATCAAAGGTCTCCAGTTGTGTGGCTTCATAACGGCTTTTCTGAGAATTTAAGCAATTGTGATAAAGCAGTCATATAAAAATAGTTTTTCTTTACTTTTTTGAGATTTTTACTGCATTTCTTGCAACGATGCTTGACACAGATGTGACCTGATATCCTTCGAGAGATAAACGTGTACATGGGCAATGTCGTCAGCTTTTCTGTTCATCACCATTCTCATCAAATTCATTTTCTCTTATATGTAACTCATACCGATGCATTTAGTAACAACACAAAAAATTCTGTGTAAAGTTTTAGGTTGTCTTAAAAGTAAACTCCAAATAAACTCCAACTTTCAAATAACTTGGTGTGTTTTTGTTTTTTTGACAGATTTAGGGCCCATTCGGTAGAGCAGAGCAAGCTCTACAAAAAGACTATCAAAGCTAGACCTAATTCATAACCCAGGTAGAATTTGGAGTCAAAAATCAAAATTTTTCCGTTACCCCAAAAGTCGGGTCTCCTTCCAGAAAATTCCTACGGACATCCAACATGGTATTCATGTAGTAGACACATAGTAGTACCCAAAAATGTATTTGGTGGATTTTTTCCGGGGCTCAAGATTGAGAAACAAAGCTGGTCTCAAAATGCCAAAATGTCACTTTTTTCGGTTTTTTTATGTCAAGTTTGGCATTTCTTGATTATAAGAGCACATGCAGGGGTGAAAATGAGTTTATACTCAGTAAGGCTTATGGTATACAATGGCATATGTGAGAGGGGCTGGGTGCGGAGTTTGATATTTTTGGGGTATTTTTCTCGCTTTCTATGGGCAGAAAAAATCCAGTAAAAATATATTTGAGTACTAATATGTGCCTTCTGTGTAATGATCAACTTGGAGATATATAAGGTTTCTCTCCGCAAAAATCCAAATTTCAGGTAACAAAATTTTTTCGATTTTGACTTTAAACTTTACATGAAAGGCGACTCAAGCGGACCTTTGGTGGTCATTCTGTAGGGCTTGATTTGCTTTACTTTTGGAACAACCTAATAGATACCAAGTAGATACTTTGAGAATCCGACTAACGAGGTTGCCAATGGGATACGTAAAAACGACTCATACCCCAGCACCTGCTTTTAGAAAAGGAGATGCAAGGAAATATTAAATCCATGATTGCCGGAGTTTAGAATGGGATGCCATTCCTTCTGATCGCTGACATGACTATCTTATTGTTAGATGGTATCACTGCTAGCCACGGTTGCCTGCACTCAGCGTTTTTTCGCACCACTGACACTCATCAGTCTTGTAGAGTATGCGCATAAACAGAACTCATCTAAAGTTTCATCTAATGGTATGTACAAAATTTTTCATCACGAATATATACACTGCTCATTTGCCTAAGCGTTATGAATGTCCACTACGAGCTGTCCTGTGCTTCAATGACCCTCTCATCATCCTGTTCGCCGTCCTTCTCACAATGGAGATATTCTCTGGAATGTTGTAATATTCATATCGAAATAGCTTTCGCTTTGAAACTTACCGTTGCCAGTCTCTGAATCAACACGAGGACGCATGTCAGCTGAATGTACTTGGGAATCGTGTACTGTTCCTAGGTTGATCAATTTCAGTGAGTATTTAAGAAAAGATTAAAACTACTTACTTCTAACCATACTTTTTGAGTTCGTGCGACCAACTGACATAGCTTTCATTGGCTAAAAAATTTAAAATGTAATGAAATCAAGTTGTTCGCGTTAGACTGTCTCACCTCGATGTTACTGGAGCCGGGCATACCCCTAGGACCGAACACTTCTATTTGGCCGCCGTTACCATTTCCATTATTATTGCCATTACCACTGACAGAAAAATCGCCATTTCCATTATTATTTAAGGACGGTCCTCCATCGTTTTTCCCTTGCATAAAGGGAGCTCGGCCTCCTTCTTCACAGAGAGATGGCCGGACACCAGCGCAAAGAGGGCTTTCTCCGTAGCTTGGCTGTGATGGCGCATAAGGTTGTGGTGGAACTGGCGGAGGTACTGGAGGTTCTGGTGGAGATAATGGAGGAACGTATGGCTGCGTTGGTGCCGGTGGCGGCGGTGGCGCCGGTGGAGCGACGTACGACTGTGGCGGCGGTGGTGGCGGCTCCACTGGTGGTGGCGCCGGTGGAGGTGGTGCGACGTACGACTGTGGCGGCTGCGGCGGCGGCGGCGGTGGTGCGACGTACTTCGATGGTGGGGGTGCGACGTACGATGGAACAGCAACGTACGTCTGCGGCGGCAACTGTGCAACGTACTCTGCTGGCGGAGGTGCGACGTACGTTGAAGGAGCAACGTACGACTGGGGTGGCGACGGAGCGACATATGTTGGAGGTGGAGGAGGAGGAGGAGGTGGAGGTGGAGGTGGCGGTGGAACGACATACGTTGGACATGGAGGTGGAAGAGGAGGTGGAGGAGGAGGTGGTGGTGGTAGTGGAGGAGGAAGCGGTGGTGGAAGTGGTGGTGGAAGAGGAGGTGGAGGTGGAATTGGCGATGGAGCAACATATGGGGGCGGCCCTACGCAAGGGGCGGATACAACAGCGGTGTGTCTAACAACGTAGCCGCCTCCGACTGCGTAAGCTGGAATGATATAGTAACGCCGTTTACCACAAAGTGATTTACTCTTATATCGGTAACGCCTACAGTGCATATTTGCTTGAACTTGTCATAGTTAATACAGACTCAAACAAGTTCCGTAGATTTGCGGTGTTCCTCAAATCTTTTGGAATATGTGAACCTCTTCGCAAGCTTGCAACTTACCCTGTGCACAAGGCGCAAAGTTTTCTTCAAATTGACCAGCTTTTACACATCAATGATGTACCGTCACAAGGACCTTGAATCCGCTGCTCCTTCTCACGAGAATTGTGCGATTAGTAATTGAATAGTAAACGCACCACGAAAAACTGTGCTTTGTACTCGTGGAATTAGGGTATCAACTAACGAACGCTAGTACAAGCACCCCTCAGGAAACAAGAAAACTTTACTTGAAAAACTTTTCTTGCTATGACACCTGACTCAGCACCAGCTTTTTCGAGAAGAAACATTAAAGTACAACTATATCACCGCACACTTTGATTCTGTGTGCTTCACAATTGTACGAACATCCATTTTGAAAATTTCGGGGCTTTTTGAAATGGAGTCAAGAGACCGTTGGTACTGCTTGAAGGATCGTAGCCGAAAACGGTATATGTGGTACAAGAACAAAAATTGCTGTCAATCCTAGGAATGTTTCTGCGCTGAATGCAATTTTTTGGCGGTCATAATCATGCGAACACTTCAAACGAAGCTCTTTTTTTCAATCAGGTACACAAACTTTTGAGGTCAAACTTTCCAGTGAAATTACAGTAGTAACAAAGCCTGAGAAATCCCCAACACACTAAATCCAGACCAGTTAACTAAGAAGAGGATACTCTTTCCAAATGGCTCAAAGCTTTGGTCACTGCGCTCCAAAAATGTCTGAGTGGCTCGAGCAATCTAATTAGCTTTTACGTTCCTCCAAGGCTATGAGATAAATTGAGCTTTTTCGACACACATTCTGTGTGATGCTTAAAATATCCCTACGTTCTCGTCGCGATTTCTAACTATGCTAAACTTACCCTAGAGTTAGCACGATTCCGAGCATCAAACTCAGCTTCTTTTTCGCGCAAAGCATTGCGACAAACCAGTTGCAATTTTCGCATGATGATATTTATCCTGTGCTGAGGTTTTTGGGTTCTTTTCGGAATTAATCTTGAGGCTAAGGAGCTAAAAACCATCCAAAGATGTGATCGCAGTAATGAAAAGTGACTGTGGTTGAATGACGCCTGCGTGGCAGAAGAAACGCTTAGTTTTGCTGATTATTTCTCTTCAAATACATAGCAATTAAAGCTTCTACGTATTATGTGATTACCCCAAAGTAGGATTCAGAAACCGAGTTTTGCTCAAAATCGAGGGTCACCTTTATGCATTTTTCAAAACACAATCACTTCTTAGCTAGATTATTTTTTAGTATGTCGCAAAGTTATACCGTAGCCGACGAACAATCCAAAATACTATGGCAACACCTGGGAGGTTCAATTTTGCTTACATAATAGCACGTTAATGAAGTGGTAACGTCGCCACTTGCGGGCTCATGATGTTGTAGTCTTTGGAGATATATAAAACCACTTATGTGGATTTGCCTCTATTAATTCTAGTGATTGCACAGCGAAAACTATAGGTGGATGAAATACTTTGTTTGTTTCCAGAAATCGGGAAACGAATGTGAATATTAACAGCGCGTCACCTCTGCTTAGCAGGTATTTGGATTGGTTATACCATCCGAATGCCTTTCTTGTGCTTGCAAATTGATAACTTTGAAACTCATCACGCAATGCTGAACATCACATGATTGAAACAAGCGCTCTTTTCCAAAGCTTTTTGAGATGGGTCATTTCGAAGGAAAGACTATTCTATAGAGGAACAAATGCGAATTTGAATGAGTCACCAAATTTAACTGGCTTGTTAGTCGCCAGAAGAATAACTACTCTAGGCTACATTTCTGTGCAAAATCTTTTCAGTTTTTCATGTAGAACCTTAACAAATTGACTATCTGTGCAATCATCTCTTTTTGGCGCTTTTTCGCAGAACAATGGACTTCTTCATATTTAGGCTAGAATACATAGCTCGCAGATTACCTGTCAGGAAGACAAATTAAATGCAAAAAGTCGAATTAGCGACCTAGTTTTGCCTGCCTAAAGGGAAGGCCGTGGACCCGCTCACCCGCAAATTTTGAAGGATCCGCTTATCGAACTGGTTCACGCTTGTGCTTTTTGGACTTATGCTATATGCTGCTACCGTATCTCGTACAAGTTTAGCTAGATAGCTCGATAACTTGGCTGCAACTCTTTTCATGAATTTCGTGACAGACAGACATACGCACACACGTCAATAAGACAGACGCTCACGCTTTATTATGAGCCATGATTGCCAAATGCAGCTGTAAAAATGAAAAATGATGAGAAGTTTTAAAATGTGTTAAGCACTGCTTGGGATAAGTTTCTCTTGTCTCAGCCAGCATCTTTCTCGAACTTTCTAACTATGAGTTTTAAGAGCTGCTTTGCATAATGAGAAACGACTTCTATTGTTTGCACCTTCAATCAAAAGTTACTCTTGCACCTTTGATTAATTGTTACTAAAGTTGTAAATGAATCATAAATAGCCAAGTTTTACCTGGGACCGGTGGTCCAACTACGTATCCGCCACAGCCAGCAATCAAGCTAAAATGAAGGAACAATATTATTTTCAGAAAATTTTTAAGCTGTGTGAAGAAAATGAAATTGCTATAGCAAGCAGAAAATAATATCTGTCATTACCATAGAAAGATTTGCGAAAAACAAACATTATTTTTTTCTAAGAATGTAGTTACCTGCAAATAAATGAGCTAATGAGAAGTGTCGAGGAAAATATATGCATCGCTTCTGATTTCTTAATCGTCACGCAACCTTTATAAAGCAAATCAGCCGCTGAACTTTTGCTAAAAACAACAGAACACGTCCCATAAGAGCTTTCAACGAGACACTATGTATACTCTCAAGAAATACACTATAAGAGGCTAGGGTAGAAACTATTTCGAAGCCTACAAGGAAGCTACTTAACTTAGCCCGGCCTTTTGGAAAGAAACTTATCCTGCATCAGCTTCAAACACTGATCCCAAATATGCTATTCATAGCTGTCGCGCACCACTCCAAAGCGAGTTATGGGCTTTTCCTGCGCAAAGTTCGCATACTTATCGACTCAGTGGCATCAGGACCAGGGCCCGGCGGGGGTGGCGCTTTCACAAGCTGGATATCGTTTTTGGCCCGAAAAAGCAAAGGGGAAGTCGTATTTTGGGGCCGATAAACAATGCACATATCATTCTTTATTCATCATTCCTTGTTGATGCTACTGTCCTATGAACTTAGACTCCAGCAATGTGAAGATTCTGTGCTCCGATCGCTAGCCTGTCCGCAGGCGGGAATTCAAATCGCAATTCTTGTAAGAGGAAAATAACAAAATAGGCTCGTTTTCAATGCACAAGTAACGATATGGCACCAAATTCGCTGTATAGTTGGAGGACCATGAGCAGAAAAAAAGTATGAAGAATTATGAGAAACATATGTGAATTTGAAAAATGGTAACTGTTTTTCGAATTTAGGTGGCTCCCGCGCCATCTGGGAGCAACCTGGGGTGGCTCCCTGCTTCTCTTCACATAATTCCCCGGTTTTCTTCAATAAATGTGGACTAGGTCGAGAGTATTACTATATGTTTAAATCCGCTTCCAAAACCACCAAGGCACCGCTTCGATACAGCCCCAAATAGGGTTCACAGCGTTATGGTCGGCCTCGGAAAGCGCGCTCCAATCGCAATCGGTTATTGTACTAAATTGTAAAGTTTCGCAGCTGACTAATAAATGAGTAGTATCTTAGATATAAACGTCAAAGTTTGTGCAAATCTTGATTTGTTTTTTTATAGATTCCTTTGCGGATGAACCCATTGAGCTGAAACCTTGATGACCCGGGCTGGACCAGGAAAGCCAGGTAGTACTACAATATTAAGCGCTGAGGCCGCCCATCTTATTATTTGTGTATATCTGTTTGTCAGGGACTTACGGGGTCAAAAATAGGGTCAAAGGGGAAGTCGTAAGAAATTTTGGCTTTAAAGGGGATATCGTTTTCAAAATTCTGAAATGCCACCTCCTGCCGGGCCCTGATCAGATCATCATCTAAGTGCTAATACACTTACGTTAAGTTTCTTTTTAATGAAAAAAGATTGAATCTGTGTTACTTCGATATCTCAGCAGCTTTTTCTTGCAGATATTTATCTTCATTTATTCTTCCCATGTTCAGTAATATGACAATTTAACGCAAGAAGCTTGTAACTGGCCGGTGCGCGGCAGCTGGAAATAGAATATTTGGAATAAGCGTTTGAAGCTGATTCAGAATATATATGTAATCTCTTGCCAAAAGGTCGAGCTAAGTTAGGTGGCTTTTCTTATTAGCTTTTGCACGTCGATCCTCAACAATTACCTTCAACGATAAACCATGGTCTAAATCGAGTCACTCGTAACTTGAATCGTGCACTGCATACCACGCGCGATTTGTATGCTCGCAGGTGACCCATCATAAAGCATTTATTTCCTTTCACATCTTTTGGATGTGGACGTGAAAACTTATGATTTGTTTTTTGCGTCGAATCGGTTCCACTCATTGCTTGCGAGAAGTTGAAGAGTCTCGCGCACAATGTGCAAGCTCCATATCAAGTCACAGATTGCTCCAATGTACATTATGCTGCACGAAGTTACCTCTCTTCTGTCTCGGCTTTCTCAGAGTTGTAAATAAAGACCATTCTTCCTGAGCTTCGAAAAACAGTCTGGTCTTTTCTCCCATAAGAACGAACACTTCCAATGTCATACAACTTAATAGATCTTTTATTTTTGAGTTTAATGCATGGCTACCACTCCTGAATGTTTTTGATTCAATAAAACTGCATATTCGAAGAAATGCCGACTATCAAAAAGCAAAGTGTAAATTTCACCAAAAAGATAAACAAGATCTCCCTAGACATCTGCAACATCATCTGCAACATATTTGATTTTTTTTTTATCTCGGAATGTTTACGCACCATATACAGCTTATAGGCTAATTGAGCGAGTTCGGTCTCAAAGGGTTAGATCGAGACGCTAAAGTTTGTCGATAACATAATCCCAATAGTAGCGCTATCTCATTTCATGGCAGCCAGCTAAATTTGTCTATCCGCATTTTTCCGAGATATTGAGCATACCTCGTAAGCTTTTTTATTGCTCAGCACCAAGGCTTAAGACAGAATGTTTACCCCTTTCACAAGAGTAAAGACAAGAGATTGTGTAGTGTGCAGGCGTGTGCCACCTATGCAGATGTCGCTTAATGTGGCGAATGCTTAATCGCTGAATAACCATCATGTCTCAAAATTTGGCAATTCTTTGGGTACCATTTTATGTTGCTTTCAGCTTTGATTTACAACACGAAGCAAAAAGTGACTATTAAGGAGTAAATTGCTGCCAATTTCTGTAGCATTTCGCCGAACATATTCAGGTTCACTACCTGGTCAAATAGCTCTAACTAGATGACATTGACTATCAGAGGTATTTTTGTAGTCAAGGAAAACGACAGGAAAAAAAACGCTTCAATCATGCATTGCTTTTGATATGCAAACAAAATCACTCTTCATAAGATCCGGTTTACGTAATCTCGACAAAAAGGTAATTTGATAATGAAGCATTAATTGTCTTCCCAATCTTAATCTTGGCTCACTTCTTCTTTGGAAGCCATTATGAGTGATGCGCCAAAAAGGTTCAAATTTTCCTTGCAAAAGATTCTTCCCATTAATCTTATTTTTCTTAGGAAACGTATAGACTCGCTTTCAGTAATGCGGGGTGAAGAGATGGCTGTGTAATTTGCATCTACAAGGCATGAGCGAGATGTGGACTGCAATAGCGTTTACTCTGAAAGGTCTCGCCTAAGTGACATCGCACTACTTTGCTTCTGAAGCAAGGTAACCGCTTCGGACGCTCTACAATTGCGACCCCTCTGCAGTCTCCCTATGCCCGCCCACCCAAAGAATTCAAGAAGTGAGCTAGAGTGCGCATGTCGCACGTAGTAATGACCATATCGTCCCGTAGCGACCTTTGTTGACCTTAAGACTTTGCGTTCATGCACCTAATTTTAAAATCAAAGGTTTCGTTTCAGCCTTCTAAGCCCTCTAAGTTGCATTTTCGGAGTCAGCGGGAATGATATCTTAAGTGAGCGAAGAACTTTTTAACAGACATGTTGTCCAGACTGCCTTCAAAGCGTCTCGCATGCAGCAAAATTCTTCTCCTCTTAATGAAAAACCGTCGCAGGGCATGTCTGCAACTACTGAACTACAATAAATCGGCTTGTGTAGAGGAACGCGACATTCGCAAAAGCACCAATTTTGGTGCACCAAACTTGTTTTCTTTCGCTTGCAACATGTCTCCACATGCTAACATTCAAAAATTTTCAGGACTGTTGTATAGCAGGGCTCGCCAATGGCTTGTGATCAGTTGCATTCAAGTTCCCCTTCCCATTCTTTCTAGCAAGCTTGCTTCTTGGAAATGCGTTCTAAGTTTTTTGCGGCCTCAACCACGAAGTAGCGGTCATGACTTAAATGTACAACTTCTTTTTAACGTTAAGCTTCGTCGGATCTTGTTAGCCGCTTCCAACTGAATTGTGTTTACTGCTCGGAGGTGATCGGAGCAGCAAAACGGAAACACCAACTTTTATCTTTATGAGAACAGATTTTTCAAGCTGTATGGAGAAAGAAGCGCAACCGAATTGTCGTTTTCGTACCGGTGCTCCTGTCTGCGCCTTATTGTACCCCTCTTCTCATGGCATATCATTGTGCTTAGAGGTTATACCAGGTCTCTGAGAAGACTCTCGTCTCGGAAAACTTCCACTTCAAAGAAAGCGTCCATTTCGCAGTTGTTCATTCGCTTCACGCACAAAGGAATCTATAAAAAACACATAATACTTCCCGAAATTCAAAGCATACTCACAAGGGAAGGATGATCGGTCGAAGTGGCCATTTGAAATGAGCTGTATATCAGGAAACCGTCTTCGGTAAGGCAAACTCAAAACTACTTTTGCTAGTTGCCGAGCGGTTTTGTGGGGGGAGTTACAAGGCCATTTTTTCCGGCGCAGCCGGCGCACCCAGTCGTGCGAGGCGCTAGAACAACGCAGCAGTGTGGCAGTGGCGCAGTGGCAAAGCGGACCACGAAGCAGATGATCGAGGGTTCGAAACACGTTTTTTCTATTTTGTTTTGCAGTTCTGTAAAAAATCTATTGGGTGTCAGTAAACGAAAAATACTCATTTCTACGCAGTTGAAATGAGTAAGCTGTTTACTGTAACAATGGATTTCAATGATATATTAACACGTATGGAATAGAACTACAAAATGCTCAAAGCAGAAGAGCTTTTCGCAGTGCGCACATCGGATAAAATATAAACGATGACAACCAGCAGCTTCACAATTACCTAGCAAAGTCGATGAAAAACAGTACTGAATAGTAGACTCGAATTCGCCGGGGTGGTTATCAATGTATCCGGCTGCATGACATGGATATGGGGGAATCCATTGTTGTGACATCATAGCCTCCACAGATTTACATGTTGTAGAAGATTATAGCTTATTGTAGAATAGTGGCTTTTTGCAGTAAATAGCTTATTTTAATTGCGTAGAAATGAATATTTTTCGTTTACTGTCACCCAATAGACTTTTTACAGAACTGCAAAACAAGATAGAAGAGAGTATTCCAACCTTCGATCATTTGCTTCGTGGTCCGCTGTCTTGCCACTGCGCCACTGCCACACTACTGCGTTTTTCTAGCGCCTCGCTCATTACTGGGTGCGCCGGCTGCGCTAAAATTGCCTTGTAACTCCCCCCACAAAACCGCTCGGCAACTAGCGAAAGTAGTTTTGAGTTTGCTTTACCGAGGACGTTTCCTAATATACAGCTTATTCCAAATGGTCACCTCGACCGATCATCCTTCCCTTGTCAGACACTTGCGCCGGCCGGCGGCCGAGACATCATTTTGGGGGGAATCTAATGCAGGTTGGCGACCGGGCGAATGTATCATGCCGGCCGGCGACAGCTCCTCTATGCAATAGTTCGACGAGTGCTTACCAGATTGCGCCTATCTTATTGAAAAGCGGAAAAACATGCTATCCTCTCCCCAAACGAACTATGCGTATTTCAACATCTCACATGACTTATGTTTTGATATAGCTTTCTGGCACCATTCCTGCTGCTTTCCACTTTGCTGCTCCTCTTGACGCTCTGTTTCGTCTTTTTTGCGTGTAATCGCTTGATTCACACATATTTACCAGATTTGATCTCAAAAATGTTTGGAGCACGACAAAGTGAAGTCCCTATATCTGGATGTGAGCCTGCTTACATATTTTTGTAGCGGATCATGGTTTTTTGAATAAAAGGAATCCGCACATGAGACCTTGAATGGCTCTTTAAAGCCGTAGTTTATCTGTATCATCTTGTACATTTTGTTCCTCGTCAAGGTTTTTGCCTTTTTCTTCTTGAGCAACCGCTCTTTTTGGCTTGATCAAACGTAAAAAATTGAGATCATCTTCTTGATTCCTTTAATTTATGGCAGGCACGGAATTGTGCGAAATGGTATTTCCGTCTCGTTCAACAAAGACGCTCCGGCATTTCCAGAAACCTGCTTTTGATAAGCCCGTTGCACAAGTGCATAAAAAATGATACTTGCTATTTCTATATCACTGCTATCTTAAGAATTACGCCCCCAGGTTTTAGTTTTTCTCCTACCTTTAAGGATTTTACTGCCTTGCCTTGCTCAGGTGCTTTCGTACTCAGCCACTTGAATCTAGATTTTTAGTTGATTTCATTGATCTTCACTTTATTCAGTCGCATTTTTCTCCTGTATGATGTGCACATTTTTTCTGCTTTCTGTGATCACTCTCCAAGACATTCCACTACATTTCACACTCCATTACATTGTCAACAAAACTTAGCGTAGAAGGCCCATATTGCCAACAATGTTTTTAAGGTAAAGGACACAACGATTAGCTGATGGGCACCGAAGACCCATAATGCTCATTAAAGGCAGTGTCTCGGCAAAATTTGTGTCCAGGTTCTTCATCTTTTCGGAGCCTTTTCGCCATAAGGAATTCACATTCGGGCTTTTCGGCGCATAAAAATAGCGAATGAGCTTTTTCCGATGCTTTTTAAGTCCGCATTTAGTGGAGATTACGTGTAAAGGCGGGGCTCGAAACGAGGGAGGCGGGCTAAGGATTTCCGGCTTTCACTGGATGCGGACTTGAAAAGCTCCGTAGAAGCTCATTTTCGCGCTCATTTGAACCCAGATATGGATTTTCCATGGCGAGAAGGCTCCGAAGAGATGGAATATTGGAAAACGAAATTCTGCCGCGATGCCTTCAGTGACAATTTTATGACCAACTTCTTTCCATGCCGGCTGGCGGCCGTGTCGCCGGCCGAAATGTAGGCGACGGACCGGCCGGCGATTGCAAGGCCGCCAGTTGGTTCGAGTGTTCAATTTATTAGGTATTCCGAAAGTAATTTTGCTTTTTTCAAACGGACGCCACATTCGAAGGAAGGAAGGTTTCTAAGAGATCTTGGAAGCATTCAATGCAGAATTTCATTCTCTTTCTAACGGTTATGAAATTGTTGCAAAACAGTCAATGAGCTTTCAGAGAATAACCAAAATCTGCGACCCATGCTTTTTGAGATGGTCAAGTTTCGCGATTTTTTCAAACTTTCATATCAGCCCTCAGAAGGAGTTCAAGTAACGGTTCGATAGAGTTAACCTTACAAAATTCAGTGCTGCTTTTTTTTCTTTCCATAGCTTGTCATACATTTTCAACAGAATTTTAACTGATGCTACCGATTTTCATACTTGGGCAGCTAAATCCTCATAGAACATCAAAAGAAGAGCAGCAGCGCACTATTCAATTCAGCATTTACTCCTCTTTCTAACAGATGTTTTCTGTTTCCGATTCGTTTAGTTTCCGGGGAGAAATCATCATAACTCATTTTTTTTAGCGAGCCCCAGGCTGTATCCGAAAAACTCGAAATTTGATATTTCGAACCCGTAAACCCTCACCTGCCTTGTAAAATTAATGCTAGCTCATAATACCATCTTGGTAGTCTCAAATTACGAAAAATTATGATGTTTGATGCGATTATGGCTGAGGAGGGCCTGCCAAAATCCAATGGTTCTGTTAAAAAATCTTTTAAAAAATTAAGGCGAGCTGCGAGAAAGAGAAAAAGTAGTACTGTATTCTGTAAGGTTTACTCTATCGAACCGTTACTTGAGCTCCTTCTAAGGACTGATATGAAAGTTTGAAAAAATCGCGAAACTTGACCATCTCAAAAAGCATGGGTCGCAGACTTTGGTTATTTTCTGAAAGCTCATTGGATGTTTTGCAACTTTTTCATAACCGTTAGAAAGAGAATGAAATTCTGCATTGAATGCTTCCAAGATCTCTTAGAAACCTTTCTTCCATCAAATGTGGCGCCCGTTTGAAAAAAGCGAAATTACTTTCGGAATGACCTAAAATTTTATTTATTTATGAGTACACTCAAGGTGTGCCGTAAAGAAGAAAAAGCAAACACATTCAAAAAACAAAGTAGAAAAAGCAGCCAGACCTCAGACTAGTAAACAGAGAAGTTTACTGAGATACACTAATGGAAAGTAAGACGAAGTCCATAGTCCCACACTAACTAGCCGAATAGACGAAGCAAGAAACAGATGGCAGAAAGGATTCTAGAGAATCCTGCCTTCTTCGATACCCATGATGAACCCAATTTTGGGTGTTAGCGAGCTCGCGGGTAAAGCTAGCTGACTAGACCGATGAGAATCAATAGAAGAGGACAGAAGAGGGCAAAATTCTATTTGTGGTAGTATTAGATACCTACCAGCTCTGAAGTTGTAATCAGCAAATATCAGGACCTGAGCTCCGGTAGACTATGAGGTGATACGAATCCCTAAGAATGGGACTGGTTGCTTAGGTGACTAGTGAAACAGTAATCAAGTTAGTAACAAACTAGCACTGCAAAAGGCAGTCTATCTCTGTTAAGTCTACTATCCGGCATAAACGATATCAATGCAAATACAAATGAGCTTCGTGCACAACTAAAGAAGAAGACGTAGTCGTAGTTGCAAGTCAGGACCGGCTGAAATTGAACGCGAATTGAACTGAGGGGCCGAACCAAATGCAGCAAAACCAAAGTGACCAAAAATAGTTGAATCAGGAATCCATATCAACCTGAAGCATTTCATTCAAATTCTTTTTTCTAAGTTCACGTTTGAATGATTTACTATCTCTACAGGCTAGATATTCACAAGGTAGTTTTTGGAGCAACTTTTGTACTCGATTAAAAAAAATCATGGTTCAGTAAACCGAATTGTATACGTCCACCATTAGAATACATTGAATATAAAGAAAAACCAGAGGTCCTTCCATGGCTGGCCTTGGACACCCAGTATTTAGAAGGTTTTCAATCTGGTTTCACCCCTGAAAATCCTAAAAGCGAGTATGAGGTCATGAATATGTCGTCTATAAGAGAGGCTCTTCAGATTTAGTCTGTTCAAACGTTTTTCATAGCTAGGAGGCAACTGTGGATAACCAGAATTAGGGAAACAACGATGAAACAGAAGTCTTGTGAACACTTTCTGTACGATTATGTGCAGTTGTTGAGCCTTATATAGCCAAGATTGATAAAGTTGTTTATTAGGCTAACGTTTCGGCTTTTCGCCTTCGTCAGAGTCTAAAAAGCGAGGAGCAACTGAAAGTTATCCACCAGATGTTTCATACACAAGGTAAAGTCCAAAGCTGCATTTCGCGTAGACAGCTCACCTCTTCGCCGAGCAAGAGACTTCCACCACCACTCGTAGGCGTTAAATGATTAATGAGCTAACGTGAGTATAGATGATGTTCTTATATCAAAACCCGCATAATTCCATAAATGGTGCGAGTTCCTTCATTATAGCAACACACTCTTCCTTTCTATTCATTTTTGGATTCCTGGTAAGGATCCATCCGGCTTTTAAAGTTTTACGAGCTGCTGCCTCTGTTTCTCGCTCCAGAATCGACACCGAAATATCGAACTCTTCTTCGTGGTGCAGCTTTCGATGCGTGCCCAGCGGAGTTGACATTCTTATGTTGCGCATCCCGTCCATGTGTTCCTTAATTCTGAGACGCAGTGGCCTACCCGTCTCCCCGATGTATTCATCGCCACATGCTTTACACTTCAAAAGGTAAATCACGCCCGAGCACATGC
The DNA here is from genome assembly GCA_958299035.1 of Cylicocyclus nassatus. Taxonomy (NCBI): domain Eukaryota; kingdom Metazoa; phylum Nematoda; class Chromadorea; order Rhabditida; family Strongylidae; genus Cylicocyclus; species Cylicocyclus nassatus. The sequence continues at coordinate 4,969,787 of CATQJL010000001.1, forward strand.
AATCGCCTTGTTTATTCGTGGCGTATCAAGCAATCCGTTTCTGTGCAAGCTTTATCATTTGCTCTATTTCGTACCAAGCGCCGTTTAAGGTTTGGAGGGGGTATTTCGACAAGCCGCAATGAATCTTGCAACCCAGCTTTTCGAACACATTTTCTAATCGCGCTGCTCAATGTATCTGAAATGAAAGGGAAACAGAATGACACTTTATCGCTAGGGTTTTTATGCAGTCTGATGACGCGATGTACTCTTCTGGAATGATATCCGTTAGCTTCAGCGATTTGGAGTGCTTTCTTGACTGACACAGCCTTTAGTATGCCGTCAGATGACACCATTTTGGCTGTTCGGATCATGTTTTCAATTACATTTCCAATTAATTTCTGAACGCTTTCCAAACTTCGTTTGTGCTTACTCAAAGAGGGGCACCACAAATGGCTCGCATATTCTAGCACAGGGATCACTAAGGCTTTATAAAGCCTCAATAGAACCTTTACGTCTTTCACCTTAGTATTGCGAAATATCGTGTACATAATAGAAAAAGTTCGTGTATGCACGGCAGAAATTTGTGATTCAATTTTCAGTCCACTATCTACCAGAACCCCCAAGTCTTTCATAGATGTTCAAGTAGGCAGAGTGTAAGTCATTTCATTTTGTTCGAAGAATTTCAAGACCTACCTTCTGTTTTCCTTCTGCTTTTATCCTTGCACTGCATCCTCTTCCTGCCTCTGCTTCAAGCTGTGCTGCAGCATTTATTATGGTTCTTACTGTCTGGCTGCTTCTGCGCAACTTCGCATTCTCCTCACAAAAGAGATTAGCTTTACCTTTCTCTTTTACATAATTATAAAATCATCAAAATTTAAATAAGAATAACGTAACTAGCATGTCATTTCCTTGGTTTTGTGTGCGGATGCCGTTTAGGCTGGTAAAGATCGCTTGTGCAGCATAGGATTAACCTATGGAGCGAAGTGGATGGGATGGGAGAGCGGGTCACAAAGACAACAGAATGTGAAACGTGGGAAGAAAATTGGAAGCAGATAGGAAGAGAGCATCCGGCGCGTCATCGGTCTTTGAGCAAAACGAAATCGTGGCCTGCGCAAGTATGTCAGCTAGACAATATTTACGCGCGCTCGATAACGTCCTCTAGGCCTGTAGTAAACCCCCGTTGGGTCCTGACGACTCTCTCAGAGTGAGGGAAATGCCTGTCTTATTTTTGTTGCCACCTCATGATGAGTGATAGGCGACGAGACGAAGTCATATGATGCCCGACGTGACGCCGCTGCCACACGGCCGGCGCGACAAGGCAGCACCAGCATGCCGTCATGCAGACAGTCGAAAAATAGTGGGTCTTGTTTGGAGACGCAGAGAGACTGTGGTGCCGACAAGCGAGTAACGGTCGAGTACGTCCGGAGTGGTGGTGTTGTCCGCTGTCTGTAGATGCACGCAAAGAATCAAAACTGGCGCCAAATCAAACAGCTGACAGCGCACAGTTGCGAGACGCACAGCTCATCTCATTCACTGTTATTATTTCTTCTGATATTTGCTTCGGAACCTAGACAACGTAAGTCGAATTTGATCAGCATACATGTTTGCTGTGAATGTAACTTGCTACAGACGTCTACCTCAGAAGCGTACGACACAGTACTGCACTATTTACAGTGACAATTCCTTTCCAGGTATCGCAATAGGGTTTACAATTGCAAAGTGATAGCTGTATTATTCAAGCGAGACTCGACTTTAATGAGGGTTGTTTCAGACTGTCGCACTGACCGCAGCAGAATGCAGCAGACCGCAGCTGACTGTAGCTGACCGCACTGACAGCAGGCCGCACAGATCGCTGCATCCTTTCGTAAAGGTAAAGAGGGTAAATAGTTGTAGCCCAAATAGTCAACAGCAATATATGCCCCAAAAGACAACACGAGCGAGACTAAAACAGGTATAAGCAACGACAGGAGAAATCAGAACGAATAGCTGCATACCATAGAGGGATAATCGCCAAGATGTGATTGAGAAGAGTAAGTTAGAATCTATGAACTTTCTAGGCGTAAATCATGGCGTTTTGACCTCTAATTGTTTTCTTTTTTATGAAAGGAGCGATCTGTGCGGCCTTGCGGTCAGTGCAGTCTGCTGCAGTCTACTGCAATTTGCTGCGGAAGTATGAAACAACCCTGAGGCTGCTTAGTAATTTCAACATATTGGCTTGAGAGCCTATCCATCTACCCTATGCACCTTTCTCTTGCTCAGTGTTCCGACAAAACCACTGTTTATAGGGCAGAATGTGCGCGCGCTTCACGTCGCTCATTGCGAGTTCGGCTTCGGCCGATCGGAGAGGTTTATGCGGAGGGCCGCCAATGTACCGTCGTGCCCGAGTTGTTACTCGTTTTGTGCGGTCACTACCGCGCCTTTTTTCCGTTGGGACGACTTTGAGAGGATTACTATAGGCCCTACTGTGCTGTAATTCGTTCTGCGCATGGCCGCGGTGCGTAATGAAGAGACAAGTTCGTTTTCAAGTTTGTTCGAAGAACAGACTCAGATTAAAGGTGCTTATTCCCATCAATGTCTGGTTATGACTAATAGCCTCCCTGGTTTCTTACGTGGAAGTCTTGAGCACTGGATCAAAGTGTGAAGACTGAATAAGATTAGGGGTTCTCATAGTCTTCTTTGCATTTATACAACAATATAATCACACAAGCAATTTTTACATAACATTGATCCGAATAGAGCTAGCTTATCACAACGTTAAATCTCTCATACCACCAAATGAGATAATATCCTTGAATCATATATACAAGAGAATCGAAGGATTGAAGAATCTCTCTCGAAACAGATTTTTGATTGAAGTAAATTTAGATTGAACAAGACATACAAAAAAGTCATATTACAGATAATCACTCTGCTTTAAAATCTGCTGCTCCCGTTATTTTCACTGGGAACCATGTGTTTGAAGGATTTCTTATTCGAATTACATACTCTCCAGGATATGCAGCAACGCTCCCACATTCTGGAATCTGGAATAGCAGAATTGCATCAAAGCAGATTACGCGAAAAAATTCACCCGTTTCTCTGGTCTTACCTTCAAACTTGTCAATGTAACCTTTGGCCAAACTTGACTTTCCTTTCCAGATTCTCGCCGTACTATTTCAAATTCGACGTCACCTCCGATGGTGTAATTCCATATCAAAACTCCGGGTTGACCACACTTTCTAGACAAGGAAGATTGAGCAGCATATAGAGTTTAAATTCACAAGCAAATGTCTTCTCACTTCACAATTTCACATTCTTGATGACTTTTGATATTGTAAGTCCTGCTGGAAGGTGGTTTTAGTATACCATTGTCGGTCCAGATATCATCAGCCTAAAGAAAAAAGTTGATACAGAAATTGATACTATTCCTTCACTGAGTAGACCTGCAGCGATCTTAAATGAGGGGAGAGGAAGAGAAGGGAAGGGGTAAAAGCACCTTACAATTATAGAAGATAAGTCTCTGTTTTTGTCACATTTTCTATATGCTACTTGTTCACTAACTTACATAATTACAGTGCGGTAACGCTCGATTTTTTAGCAAGGAAAAATAAAATTCTTTTGGAAGGAAAAGAGCGGCTTTTCAGCGTCTTGATTAGTATTCTTATTAATTCAGTGAGCTTGATTCGAAAATTCATAGAAACATGTATGTTGTTAATGAAAACAAACCAGTTTTTATATCTTATGTATAGGCTGTTGCATGAAGAAGGCGCAATATTTGGGCGCGAACGCGGTCCCATTAACAGCAGAGTGCATGAGGCGCAGGTTTTAGAACGGTAAAGACACTCGCGCGCCGCGTTCGGCCCGCTCGACTATTACTGCTTCTGCGCCTTCTTCCTGCAGTAGCCTTCAAGCTACTTCCAAAAATCTTTCCATTAGTTTTTGAAATTGTGCTGCCCTCCCTCCCTCCCCTCCCTCCCCCCTCCCGCCACTGTATAATTTGTTACGCCCGAGTTTGCATTAACATTTGCAACTTACTCCTCGGTGCTCGCAGCTCAGTACGGGCTGAAGAGGTCTTGTGCAACCTTCGGGAGGTTGAGCATAGCCCGAATCATCTCGCCAAGTCCCTCCGTATTCTATGGAAATTGCCTGAATGAGTAGATGAATGAGTAAACAACTAGTAGTAAACGTTACCCAAAAGAATGACATACCTGTGGTTCGAGGTATTCGTGGAGTTCTGAGAGATCGTTGAGGATTGCTAACTTGCTGGCTGTTCGTGAATCCATGATGAATTTTGAGATCTGCATTGATAAACTTTGGGGACTTTCGTTACATGCTTTAGTTATTAATACCTTGAACATAAGTGAAACTATTCCAGGAGGATTTATAAGGAGTAATTTGCACATCTAAATACATGATCTCGTTTACTTCCAAAGAAGCAGAAGAAGAGACGCACATTCTCACTGAAGTATTCCGACCAGATCTTTACTACAAGGCGAGCCAACTGCACCGGAGCTGAGAGCGGGTTAAGGAACTCGGCCAAGTTCAGTCCTTTCAAATCCAATATTGTCACCACCGAAGAGGGTCTCCCTTTAACACATTTCTCCATCTACTCATGACTTCAATCTTCCTATAGTAGACTTGCCAGTTTTTCGTTCGGTTTCAGTTACAGCTCTGCCAAACATCTCTTGCAGCATGAAATAGGAATGTAGCACGTTTGACAAGGGGATAGCTTTCATTATCTGAAAATGAACACGTGTTCTCATGTTATTTTCTGACACCCAAACATAATCAATACATCGATTGATGTAAAGACCTGAGTGCTTACCTCTTTCAAATCAGTTCCTTCCATTTTCTGTATGAAAACATGCACATCACCGGAGCGAATAGAATGTGCTACTTGAGATATGCAGAACCGCTGAAAAGAATTGTTTTTCTTACAGAACACAAGAACAACGACATCTTACAAAAAGTGGTAGTCCCGTAATATGGTAATATGAAAAAATAAATTACCATTTATAGCATTTCTGACAAAATTCTAGTACGGTGTGAGGTTTACGGCTAGCAGCTAAGTATTGATCTGTTTAAGCAGTTTGCATCTGACGCCTAATTCTACTGTGAAACAAGCTATTCATATCTTACAATATCAAGTTGCTTTACCATAAAGCTTCAAGTCACGTGCAAGCAGCTGCAGGACGATCAAAAGTGGCCCAAATCAAGTTAGAGTACACTAAGGTTTATTCCTTCCTCTGCCACTCTCATCACAATTATGAACCCCTGGAGCCCCCAAGAGTTTCCTTACAAGGAAGGATACTTGGTCGAAGTGAAGCTTTCATATAAATGTACATGGTCTTATAGAGCAAAAAACGCTAATTACTAATCTGTTTTTTTGTTATCTGCAAAGCGCTTCTGGGAGGGAAGTTATGGGAATTTTTTGAGGGGAAAATTCAATGGTTCGGCCAAGGTAAAAACAAGTGTAGATGATTTTTCGAGGTTTGAAAAGAGTAATGACTAGCTAAGTGTTCTAGATGGAAAGTATTTATTGCACGAAGCGTCCTGGCAGTAATCGTGGCCTAGTTTGAGCTCACAGACTGGAGTTCCGCATGATTTTATTGTAACTGCGGGTTCAAATTTTTGCCCCAAAAGTTGCCGTAACTTATCTCCCGGAAGCAATTTGCAGATATAGAAAGCAGAATAATGCTTTATAAGATAGTATACATTTCATGTGGAAAAGCCACTTCGACCGAGTATCCTTCCCTTGTTAGACACTTCTCTATGCTGATGATGAGTTTTTGATAACCAGTGGCAGAAAGCACTAGAAGTAAGGCGCAAAGTTGCAAGAACAAGTTAGAGTTATATGGCTTCAACTTCAGCACTAAGAACAGATTATACGGAGTGGGAAAATAACTCCAGGAAGCGCAAGCGTCAAATGCGAAAGCTAAATAAGACAACGTATACACGTATTTAGCCAGTTACATTTTAGTTTGTAGGAAGGCCTATGAAGGAGAAAACCCAGCCATATTAACATCGGGTGGATAAAATGAGGAACCTCAACGGAAGTTCTGTGCGAAAGACGAATGCCAGTGAGCTCAAGTCCCAGTTGAGACAGATACCCATCCTTCATCCAACACTGTTCTACGGAAGTGTTTTCATGTACGCGGAACGAGGGAAGCAAGCTTATCGTCATGAAAATAAAGACGATTTGAGGGACTATGGGTGTCACAATTAAAGAACATATATGCCATAATCCAATCCCGCATTCACTTTCTAGTTCTTGATTCACTGACGCATTGGGCGTCTTCCTAAGACTTGAGGCAGTTTTTGATAGGATAGTTCATTTATGCATACGATAATTTCAGACTATGGAAAGGCGAAACCGCTGAAACGTTAGTCGAATGAAGGATATACCAATCCCGGTGTCTAGTTAAACAAGCCACAACAAGCATCTGCAACATGCCGAGACTGATCGGGAGTCGAACTTGGACAATATATGCCATGACTTCATAAGAGCCGAAAAAAGTAGCTCCAACTGCCCAGAAACTGCGAGAAAAGAGATTACTATGGTACGGCATAAGCGCAGTAACGAGAAAAGTTACATCATGAGGTCAGCCTCGGGAATGCGCAGGCAAAAGACAAAGAGGTGACCCACAATGAAGTGGATTGACAGAATCAAGTACTCGCGAAAATTTGGGGTAGAGTAGAAATTGCTTTGAAAAAATGTAGAGGCAGCTGCGGAAAGCAGTCCTTATACAAGCGCGACCCCAGAGGGAGTAAGAAAAAACTGCGCACAATTTCATGTCTGCCTAGCACCGATAAAGGCGAAGTTATGAGCCGTTGAAGTCCGTTATTCTTCTTAAAAAGCGTGCATGCAAAGCGCAAATTTGGCAGTGCAAAACCATGTTCGGCTTAAGGGCAGCGTCCACGCAAATCTGGGCATGTGAGGCTCTCACGTGGATCGTAATATTTTGGGGCCCTAACTAAGCCACTGCCCAAGTGCCAGCTCAGGTAGTGCTCTAACGGCTGAGATATTCGCCTCGAAATTGGATCCCGGGATCGTATTTCGCATGGATTCATGGCGCAACCCATAATTTCGCGCGAGGTCCCATGGGCTGCGCCATGAACCCATGCGAAATACGATCTCGGGGTCTAGTTTGGAGGCGCATAACTCAGCCGTTAGTGAGTCATCATATGCACTGCCGCTTGGGCAGTGCCTTAATTAGGGCCCCAATCCCCAATATTACTATCCATGTAAGAGCCAAATAGTCCAGATTTGCCTGGACGCTGCCTTTATAACTGGACTAAAACATGCAGCTAGGTTGCTTTAAATCCTTAAAGTCTAAAGGTGAGCTGAAATTGCAAAAGTGAGCTCCTCCGCAACTTTTTATGTACCATTTTTTTTGCAATAAAACTGCTCATGACCTCGTCCACAAAGGCGCTAAGCAGATGTGGAAGACAGCCTCGAAATCAACGTTGAATGCTGCATCAAAAAGTATGCAGCTTGCTTGGATTGGCCACTTCGACTTCTGATTATTACCTTGTTAGTTCTTCAAAATGGCTGCAGTAAATCGGTAGCGGTGTACTCAGACGAAAGGAGAGATGTTGCGCGTTATCCGTCGCTTTTTGGAAGTTTCTTCCGGGTAGAGGTACGAACGCCTCAATTAGGCGCCGCTTCTGCGGGCTGCTGGTCCTTTCGTCTTACTGTTGTACATCGTGTTGGGACCAGTAGTCCGCGGAGGCGGTGCCAAATTGAGGCGTTCGTTCCTCCACCCGTTTCTTCCAGAAACTTGTAACTCACCTTGTATGTTTCCCTTCCAATGGGAAACTCTGTGAGAATCTCCATATCAGACAGATCTGCGTAGCCCAAGGTCTGTCTAGAAGAAAAATTAGTTAAACTAGTTAGCCAGGCGTTTCGGGTTGTTCTACCAAACGGAATCTGTTTTATAAGGAGATGCCTGTGGCTCTGAAAAGACTCACCTGTGGGTAAGATATTCTTCAACCCGTTGTCTGGCAATTTTTTCGTCGCCACCATGACCTTTTAGAAATCGAGCTAGAAAGAAAGGCGAATCGAGGCATGCTGGGAGAGGTAGAGTAGATCTGAAGTGAGAAATGATACAGACAAAAAATATTGGTGCAAAAAAATTGATAAAAACCTCATTTTCTTTGCTTTTTCCAGGATATCATCCGAGAATGGCTCAGGAACTATGAGATTATGCATTTTGGTCTAAAATTAAGATTTGTTGAAAAGAGTTTGCAGAACAACAAAACAAAGGCGAAGAAATCGATGGTGACATGAGTGAGTCAAGGAGTAAGAATTGAGGGAAAACAGGATTCATTCTGCAATGGGTGCTTCAACAACAAATTGGCAGTGATTTCATGGCAGAAAAAGAAAACATGGACTTGTTCCGGAAAAGTAGCGAGCGTCGCAGCACGAGCTATTAAAGTCGTTACATTGAAGAATATTTAGTAGGATCGGATATTCATGGGATTTATTTTGGGATGGAAAATTTGGATTGAAATTTCTATGTCCCAAAACACTAAATCATACTTAATATGCGTAAGTTCATCAAAGCTTGAATAGGGCTAAAGACCAGCTCTCGCAATCAAACTTGAGATTGGCACCAAAAAATGCCTCTTATTTGATGTTGGTCTGGAGAAGAGGAGAAAAACCGGGCCGTAGCCCAAAAGATCTAAAAGCTACAGAAAATTCTTTGACCAGGTAAGGACAATAAAGTTTCCAAGTTGTATTCCTTAGCATTCAGAGAAAATTTCCTTGACCCTACCTACCACCATAAATCGACGTGAACTCCGTCGATTTCACTTTTTCTTACGTCTGGTTCATACGCAAAGGTTACGACTGGCTTTTTGTTACAAAATAAAAGTGTCGGAGCGATAGCATCTCACTCGAAGCTCGTTCTCAATGGCAATCCACCTTCACTACGGGAACGATAGAACACGACAGATGACGAAACGAACGGGTTTTTCGATGGGAAGGGAAACTAAGTATGTAGCTATAAACAATCTTGTGCTTATGAATGAATTTACGGTAAGAATGAACGGTTCTACTGAGCTTTAGCTTGAGAGCAGAATCGATCAGTGACATCCCAAACTATCAGAAGTCTTTCTATATATTCTTTCTGCTGCTTCGAAGACAGGAAAATACTAGGTAGCAAATTTTGACTGCACACATTTACCTTTGTTCAAAAAAGTTTAATTTTGTTTGGTTCCAGTATTTTGGCAGATCCTGTAGAGTAATGATGTACGAATATCAGTTATTGATTGAACAGATGAATAAACAATGGAACCGAAGTTCAAACTTTCCTAGAGTGGTCAGGAGGACACAATGAAATCTCAATTTTATTAGATTGGGCCACAAGTCTTGCACCATCAAAAAATATAGAAAGTATTACTTGTATAATGATTGGCCAGAGCAACGCTTTGAATTATAATTTTTTGAGGATTGAAATAGGGAACGAAAGTCTTGTACCAAAATTTCTTACAATCTCGTAATCTCCTCCAGCTCTGATGCATCTTTCAAATCACTATAATTCAAAAAGAGAAAGTCTTACTCCTTCTGAATATTTCAAGGCAAAAATCAGCATTGTCATATTACGGTAATCTGTTGAATGCAAACACTTAAATTGCGTTTTTCCAACTTCTAATTCTCAAAAAACGTGAAGGGCCCAGAAATTTCTAAACTCATTTTTTATGTGAGTTTCGCAATCCAAGCATTCCAAATGAGATAAGTTTGCGCTGATAGGATGTCTACATAAGAATTGCATACATAAGAACATTACATTGTCTACATAAGAAGTTATAACCATCGAATTTTTACGCTTAAGTTGTGATATTGTTTGAAATAAAATTTCTAAAGTACACGATAAGATATTCCAAAAATCATGCACAAGGAAAAAACTAACGTTACGCTGCTATGAGCATTTTCAGATGAATTTTTTGAAATTTTGTTGCGGGACTTGTGTTGCAAACTAATCAATTTCATAAGTACTTAATCAAAATACCAAAAAAAATCCGAAAATTATAACAAATCGTAAATGTATAATCGATTGATACAAATTATTCTGTCATAAATGAAAATCGTTCGCATCCAAAAGTGAAATCAAATTTTCTTTGACCTTTTTGAATCGACATTTTTAGCAACCAAAATATGAAAAAAAATACGATTTTATCGTTTCCAAAGATCAGCTTGCTTTTCCGTGATAAGGAAGAATATGCTCAAACACCTTAGATGCATGATTTTCCCTTTGGCTGTAATAAACAATCACGAATTTTGAAGCTAGAAAAGTTAGGGTTGCTCAATTCATTCTTATGAATAAGTCCAATCAACTAGAATATATTAGAAAATTACGTCCTTTATGTCAAATCTGTCTTATTTCAGGATGGGCTCCCGTTTTACGAATGGCTACGTTGAAGGTAGTGTTCAGGCTAAATCTAGACCCTTCCGATCAGCACCTGTCCTAATTGCAGGCCCCAGAGCCCGTAGTAAACCCCCTGGATGTCGTGACGTATAGCTCGGAGTCTGCTGTGACATGTCCTGATTACCGTGGAGCGAGGCAGACAAAGCACCATTTTGGTCATACTAAATTACCTACGCTGCTCTGTCTGCTCCAGGCCCTTCCCTTTCTGGTACACCTTCAAAATTGCCTATGCATAGTGCAGTTGCTGTGGGCGCTGTTGTTCCGATTATCAATGGTTCGATCACGCGTTTATGCGTTAGTTTTGCGGCGCCCTGCGGATAGCTCGCTATAGTCTTGCGAGATACTTCGAGCTATCACGACATAGTCCCTCTATGTTGTGACAACCAGGAGAGGTTTACTACGGGCCCAGGAGAAAAGCATCTGCGTTTGTCCGTTGCTCTAATGTTGTCTCTGAGTGGAGGTAATGGACCTGGAACAGCGAAAGTACTGTCAAGATCTGAGCCACGCCCAGATCTTATAAGCTCCACCCACTACAGGCCGTCTGGGTCTTCGGAATAAATCTCCTAGAAATTGGGTTTTCTGAAGGTTTTGCACATTTGAACTTCATAACGCAATCAGGGCCAGAGACAGGCCTCAGAATGATAAAATGATGGAAGGCAAAATTCTGGGTGGAGGCTGCCTTTAAAAAGAGAGACGACTGGATGGAAGTGCTATAAACAAAGAACGTTTTGAGAACTGAAGTATGAACTCTCGCTAAAGGTTCAATGTCAAATGACGAGCTTAGTGTGGCCTATAGCGCACCCACTCACTCCCAAAACCAGCCTTTACTCCCCCCCCCCTTCCACCCCTTAACAAAGGTAGTGTAAGCTTAGTGACATCTGCATATAACAAATTATAAGCGGTTTTGCCTCTATAATGCTACTTTTACACAACGCTATTACACTATGAAACCAGATGATGGCCTATAGCTGAGAACCTGTCTAGATGAGTAACATCGCTTGCGTCATCATTTTGTAGTCCGCTAACAAACATAAACAGCAGCAACAGGAAAAAATATGATTTGATTTGACTGTAAACTGCGTCACCGAGAAAAAGTTATGAATTAGTTTAAAATAACCTGGTGATGTAATGTGCTAGACAACCCGTTGATTCCAGAAAATATTTCCTGTACAATTCAGTCGCAATTTTACACCGTCACCCCAGCTTTTTCAGAATCATTTTTTGATTTTAAATTTTTTTTTGAACGATCAAGCTTGTGGCTTCCATAATTTAAGACCGGAGTTCTAAATTGCCTGAAAGTAGGTGCCTTATGGAGAATTTTTACTGAGGAAAAGGGAATGGCAGCTCTACTCGAGAACAGAGAAAAAAATTGTTGTCATACGAAAACATAGACTGAATTGCTTCAGATATAAGCGAAATATCATAAAACTGAGAAGATTTTGAAACGTGCCAGACAATCGAATTTGAACAAAAATTTTTGTTGATTGTAGATCCTGAGCTCAATATTCAGATCTATTCTGAACTCAATAATCACCCAATCAAAAACCTGCTTACCTTCAAAAAGCAAATAATGTTTGTTTAAATGAGGTAATGTGGCTACAACACTTCACTTCAAGAAAAATTGGAATGTTTTTTTGAAATTTGGGGCTCATGAGGAATTTTGAAAAGCGCAGCGATAGCAAAGGCCCCGAAAAATTTTTTTTAAAATCTTTAAAAGTACTCTGGAGTGAAAACAAGACATTCCTCTCGTTTCCGCGCTGGGAACTAATCGGACGAAAATGAAGCAGGCTTTGAAGTGGCCTTATCTTTTTTTCTCGTTTCCCTTTTTTCCTCTCCTACTCTCCCATTGGCAAGCCATCATGGTCTCATTAAGCATACAAGTACCACTTTGCTGTAGACGTGGAAAGCAGGTATCTGAAATGGCAAAAGAGAGTGGATGGAAAAGTAAACATTGAAGCACTAATGACTAGCTATTGAGCTTGAAATGGTTACGCGTATGCTCAACTCGTTGTTTTGCTAAGGTAAAATCGAAAAATTTGCACGTGCACAATGCATAAGTCACTTTGAATACTAAAAGGCGAGATTCCAACATGACCGTTGACGCAAACACTTGAATGAGCAAAACTCACAGTAAATAGAATTCTGACGAAAGCAAAGGAAACCAAAAAGGAGCACACAAATTATGTGAAATGCACCTCTAAACGTAAAGATGAGAAAAACATAATAATAAAAATAATAATAATAATAATCAAACTAGAGAACCTATATGACATGGACAAAGTTACCAAATATATCGTAAGCAGATATGGAAACATGAAAATTATACCAAAATAGCATCAAAATGTCATTGTGTTCGCCAATTAACCGCATTAGTGAGAATCCGTAAAAATTGAAAATCTAAGACGGGCGTTGAAAAAAGTCCTCACGAATTACCTGAATAATCTATAGATATAAATCAATTCAACAAATTTTCATGGTAGGTGGTGATTACCGTTTCCGCAGTATTGACTGGGGTTTTGAAATAAGATCAATGTTTCATTAGTGCAAAATACCCATTTGAAAAGAACGGCAACAGATAATGAATAAAAAATAAAGGGTTACTATTAAGCCTGTTTCGCCTCTATTCCTATACAGGAATAAATTTGTACATGCCCTTCATCAAAGTTCTTCTTTTTTTTCTCCTACTGTTTGTTGAAGTAGCGCAAACATATTCCAAAAACGTCTCATCTACAACTTTCAAACAAAATTTTAATTGATTTCAAACTCGTGACCGAATAAACTTTTCAAAGAAAAGTAGAAATTTCACGGGACAAAAATGTAGAAACAAATGTCAAACACATTTCATATGTGACTCGGTCGACAATTGTTAATTGCTGTGCCGAATGGAAAATTACAGACATTCTCTGAGAGAACCCGTTTCTGGAGCAAGTTAGCGAGAAAAAAATATAATGTGAGGGTTGAAGTGGTTCTATTACGATTAACAACATGGATCGAGGACTAGAGATTTTATAATTTTACAGACCGCTCAGATCAAAAATGCAAAAATTAAGTTACAGATTGCTGATTAAGACAAATGCTTGTTATTCTGGTAAATTGAACGTTAGAAGAAAAAAGTAAAATTTGAAGCTACTGGGACAAGTTCTTTAAATAAGTCGACGTTGTGAAAACAATAAAATTACCCGATCAAACGCTTAGATGACCCGGCATGATACAAAAGGATAACAAATCCCTTTTACTAATTTCCGGTTGTTCCCACCTTCACAAGAATTTTTGATTTTTGGACCCTTTCCGAGTCCAGAAGTCTCCGGGTCTTCATTAAGGGGAGAGGGTCCAGATTGATATAGAATATTTGCAAAATAGATAACAGCTTGTAGGTCTTAAATATGTTCTTTTGAGCAGTTGATTTCTTTTTTTGGATTTTTTGAAATTTTGCTCCCCATTCAGGATATCTGAACTTTTGAGACCTGCGGCACAAAACGTCTAAAAATTACGAGAGCAATTCTATAATAGTTGAAGTTTTTAGAATTCGAATTTCCTTCACAGTAGATAAATGGTTTGCAAAAATGAACATTGCTGTTCGACAAATCTAACAGTGGTATTTTACAATTTCTTATTCGCATTTTATAAAATACATCCTGTACTAAAAAAACTAATACGTATCATGTATATATTTTTCTTAGATCGAATCGGGTACGAGCAGACTTTAAAAATAGATGGGAAAACAAGTGCAATGTCATAGAAGAATAGAATAAGAGCGTGAAGAATGGAGGAAATTAAACAGACAATGTCTCCTTCCCTAGAGACTTAGGGAGAGTCATAAAATTATGTCAATAAGTTTCAATGAGCAAAAAGCTGCGGCGAGAAGCTCCAAAACAAAAAACCCTTTGTTACTTCAAACTGCTACTTTACTGCGTACAAAAACAGATTTACAACAAAGAAGCATTATAACACAATGAGACTGACTTGCAATAGAACAACATTGAAGGTCGCTTGGTCACACCGCGCATACAAACACTCATACGTACAATTGTTTGGCGAACAATAATTGGCGGACGGCAATCACTGTCGGTACTCAATAGCATTGTGCAGATGTGCATCCGAACGGTGTAAGACGTTAATGAGGTTATCACTGATGATGATAGAAATGTGGGTACGAGGGCCAGACAAGCGCAGAACCCTCATGAGCTAGGATTTTGGAATTTGAAGGTAAATTTGCTAGTTATTTAGTCATACATTTCATGTTCACTCTGCTTTGACAAACTCAACGGCGATGTGGAGTCAAAAATTTTAACGGCTACTAAGATTCAACTAAACGATATTAGCCCTCAATGGCCACCCCAAAAGTTTCGTGGGGGGGGGGGGGGAGGAGGGGGATTGTTTTTGAGTGGGCGTGGCTTTTTGCTCTTCAACTTTCATGTGGGACTAGACCGGAAATTTTCAAGAAAATAAAATTCTACGAAGCAGCTTAATTTTGTGAAAACTCGTTTAAAAATGTTTCAATTGTTCACAAGTAAGAACAAATCATTTGTACCAATTTATGACTCATCATACAGGTTAATTTCGGGGATTTCGCAACCCGCTCTCACCCCCCCCCCCCTCTCCCCCTGCCGCCCTTCCCACCCCCCCCCCCTTCTGCCATTGGACTTCACCCCCGCCTTCTTGGAGTTATTGCGCTGCAATTGCAGAAAAATCACGTAATCAGATGTACACTTTTCAGGACACCAATTTATCGACTTATGCATTGACTTAAAGGCAGAGTCCACTCGATTCTGCCTCCCATGTTTCTGCCATTTCGGGGCCTTTCCGTGGCCCTGATTACAGTTATAAAGTCCAAATAGTCCAAAACCCCGCAATAACCCGATTCCTGAGGACCCTGTCTTGAGGGCGCGGGTGGCTTTCAGTATATGGGTGGGCGGAGTCTGATAGGATCTGGGCGGGACCTAATAGCACTTTGGCTGTTCCAGGCCCTTTATCGCCATGGACCACCGCAGATGCCCCTCTCGTGGGGCCTACATCCAGGATCGACTCTAATCGGATCCTGGATGGATGGAGGGGATTAGATTTAGCCTACACCCTGCCTTTAACGTAACTGTAGCTCCAAATCGATATATTGATTTTACGAGCTGTATTGTTAGCATCTGTGCATTTTGCTGTAGGCAGGGTTTGTATTCCATTTTGAACTTATGATCATCGCCTAACGTCAATCGCACCAGAATAAGATTTTTTCTTTGGTTTGGAAACTAACAGATAATGTATAATCTACTCTATAAGTGATCTTTTTGTTACAAAAGCTTGGAAAGGGGAATTAAAGGCAGTGCCCGGCACAAATTCGTTCTCCAGTTTTTTACCTTTTCGGAGCCTTCCCCTTATGCAGGAACCATGTATAGGCTTTTCAACGCATGAGAACGGTGAAAATCACTTTTTTAGAGCTCTTCCACGTTTGCTGGAAAATGCGTGTAAGTGGGTGGTGTCCGGAACGAATGAGCGGGATCCGGAAGACTTCCTAAGTGGATTCTGAGATTTCCAGACATTTTTCATTCCAGACTTCACACTTAGGTTAGTTGGGGATCCATCATTGCAGCGCTGTAGAGTCCCAGCACTCAACAATTTGCCCTCTAAGGTAGTTCTGAATGCAAACCGTTCTTCAACAAATTTCATGTTGCTGCGGCGTTCTCCTGCATTTGTGCTCAGCTCATCCAAAAAACGCTGCTCTAAAAAATCTAAAAAACACACAAATGTGGGTCTAAAAATTTATGCAGACGATTAAAGTCCAACGCAATTCCAAAATCTTCTCAATAGTATTAGGTTGTAACAGAATTAATGCAGGTTTTTCGCGCACCTTCTTCAAAATGCTGGTTTAGAAAGGGAAAGTGTTTTCTCAGAGAGATTTGCACATCATTTGGAAGCTCTTTTCTTCTAGTTTCTTATGCATTCTTTCGTTTCAGTGGAAGTGCATTTCTTTAGAAGTTCTGAGCCCATGAATTTGAAAAACCAAATCTCGAAATTCTTTTTTTTAAATATATTTGGCTCTAGAACCACCAAAAACAATCGAAATTCTCTGCAAATTAACATAGTATTTTTGAGTAAGCTATGTTACAAAATGCATGTTGAATCATAAATTCTGAAAACATCTGAGCCGAGAAATTTCAGAGCAAAATTCAACGGTCGCTTTGGTCCGTTTGCCCTACATAAAAATCCTCAGCGCTAAGCGACTGCGGAGCTTTCGCTTTATAAAGGAAGAATAGATTTTAGACATTTATGGCTGAAAAAATGGAGAGCCGTTCTCTCCAATCAGCTTCGGAAAAATTCAAAAGTTTCAGAAAAGCGATTTTTCAAATTCTCAGAAAAGTCGAAAAAATGAGTACTTTCAAAATTTTTTCAAATATCCTCTCGTAAAGAATTCTTTTTCAATTCCGAATTGAGCGCTGCTGCACAACCGACAATATGCTACACAGTGAGTTATATTTGCGCTACCTTACTACATTTGATAGCAAGTTATGGTTTCTTAGAGTGAAGGTTTTCCGAAAAAACTCTTGGCAGAATTCGGGCTATAAGATTTTTCTCAGTGAAGCTACAACAACAAAATAATGCATACAGAGTTGAAAGAGGTTTGCTGATTACAACAATCCTTGTTGCACACGAAAAGGCTATTTGTGTAGAAAGTTATAATGATCCAAACACAAAATTCAGAAAACCTGCATTAATTTTGTTACAACCAATACAAACGCTAGGAAAGCTGGCTTCTTTTCACCCCGGATGTTCAGAAACAAGTTCACGCCACACTTAAGAAGACGGCAATTTTTGCACGAATGAGAGGATTGCAAAGAAAACGAAACTAGTTGTCCACACCATTACTCTCTTCACAGCATCTGCAGATGACTTTATTCACATTCTTTTTATATCGTCGAATGCATCGTTTTGAAGGGCTGATCGAACAGCTCAATAGGATGTGACACATTGTGGAAATATTACGTCATTTCAGTGTTAATAGAGCGAATATATGGAATCGGCGTAAAGGAATAAAAGTGTGCACATAATGCGATTAAAAGAACCCAATGAACGGACAGGTATTGGAAAAAGTAAATGCGAAAAGAAGGACAATCAGAATGATGGTAGAAAGGAGAGCGAGAATGAGATTGAGGTGGTTTTGAATGAGAATGAAGACATGATTGAATTAAAGGACGATATACATGAATGAATGAAAGAATGAATGAATGAATGAATGAATGACTAATGGATGAATAAGTGCATAATTGCATGAAGGAATAAGTAAATAAATAAATAAATAAATAAATAAATAAATAAATAAAGCACGGCTAGCCTATTATGCCCTCAAAAGCATTATGCAAGATTTTCTCAAACTTTTCATCTACTCCATGGAAGCTGAAATGGATTTGCTGTTGAGATAAAGGAAAACGATTAGGGTAAGACGTAGGTAAAAGGAAAATCTTTTGGATGTCCAAACACATTCTAGCCAAAGCCAATGGCTCTTTATCACCTTGAAGATAATGCAGGGGCTGCGAATCGTCGCCGCAAACCCAGAAGCGGTTACGTTGAGATTGTGAGGGAGCTGGAGACCAGTTCTAGCACTCGTTGCGTTGATCGGGGCTGGATTCTTTTGTCACAAAGATTTCGTATCACTTTGAAGGAAAAGTCAACCACTCAACGTCTTTTGTTGTTTGGAGAATTCTTCATTTACAAAAAAAGGTTAAAGTAGGAAAATAGAGGAGAGGTTCGGAACGACTGCAACTTCCACATTAGCATTTCTAGTATAAACGTACACATGGCAAAAAAGAATAAAAAATGGAAAAGCACCAATAGCTAGGTGTTTTAATCTGCCCCCCCCCCTCACTCTCCCCCAGCTCAGAACTGTCTGGTTTAGGGTTCTATACACGCTCCTGCGTCCAATGCCGTAATCGGATTCTTTTCATTGCGGTTCTTAGAAGTCCGCAAGTGCGCCGTGCTATATCTCTCCACCGTTGAGAAATCGGATAAAAGTCTGCTGATTGCGTATAGCAAAAGAAATGGACATTTGGAGACAACTAGATATGGTGAGGCTAGAATTGTTTCAGATAAGTAATAAGAATATGAATGATTCTCACACGTATAGACTTACAGGACTCTAAACAATTACGCATCACTTTCCCAGTCTCTGTGGAAGATGAATATTGAAAACCTTATAGCAGTCAATCCATCTTAAAGCAAGCAGAGATCTAACTCTAGTCTAGCAAAGATTCTTTTCCTTCAGATTTTCTCTCTTAAGTACCCATTTTAAAGTCAACGAGCCGTCATCAAAAGGGTCTCTGCGCCCAAAAATAAGAACAAATAAGAAAGAAAATGGAGACATTGCCTTAGCGAGACCAACAGCTTTTGATACAGTTTCAAAAACTAAATCTTTGATTTGCACAATCAATCAAGTGATTTTATCGTAGGCCAACTAAAATTTCAGATTGATGAAAATTGAAGCTTTGCAACACGCTTATGTAGTTCACTACAATCAAGAACTGGGGAAGAGTGAGGTCAGTTCTGAAATGTTAAGCATTCTGAAATGTTAAGCCCAAAAAAGGTGATCATTTTATAGAAGGATGTGAAGACTGAAGACTCTTTGGTGTTTTTATACCTATGATACAGCCCTAGTTATAGCGAATACTTATATTGAAAAAATTTTTTCTGGTAATTTCCATGTAAAATTCTGAGATACACAGAAAATCACCAAAAACCGGAAAAAGATTTTCAAATGCTAGCTCAAAATTAAACAAGCCATGCACGTTTCGAAGAATGAATGGGACCGAGTTCTCTAATCAGATATAATCAAAAATGTGACGTACGGCGGTCCAGGGTACGAATATGAGAAACAAGAAGGATAGCTCTGCTTGCTTCAAGCAACAGACACCGGTACCAGTGCTAAACAACAAGAAAGTGTTTACGGAAATGTTAAGAAAACTATTTACTCCATGTGGACAATGGCATCTGTTGCCGTGCCGTTGTTTTCCACAAGATTTTTGATCAAGGTAAAATCGCTATGTTTATGTTTGATTTCCGATAACCTTGAACAGCTGGCGACAACCGAAAAAAAGTTACTCGCGAGTGTTCATCGGTAATCCGGATCAGTTCGCTTATGGCGAAATAATGGTAATAGTGAACGCAGATGTTGCAGGTTATGGAAACCATAGAATTTATCCAGCATGAATTGTATGAAAGGAAGGGGCCCAAGAGGGAAAAATAGTTGGCATAGCTTTGGGTACTTTACAACTCGAAATTTTTGAATGGTCTTGAAATGACCCGAGCAGGTATGCAAAAAATCGGCAAAAATTGGAGCACGAAATGCTTTTCTTATACTGGATAAAAAGACAAAGGAACGCCTCTTTTGGATATCAGCTGGGCGTGGTTTGTCTGTTAAAAATTTTCAAAAATTCGAGATAAATAGCCGTCTCAAAAATTACGACAAAATCGATGTTGCACCGTAAGAGCTGGTGGGGACTATATGAAACGTAAATAATAATAATAAACATAATTTTTTCAACGTTCCAGTTTACCCGAGAACTCTGCAGAAAATCATGGAATCATAAAAAATGATAGAATGACATAGATAAGAAGTACTTCATAACGCAAAATTTTTCAATGGTTACCAGAAAAACAGGAAACTTTGCAAAAAAAACCGATGAAAGTTCACTGAAATTACGAGATTATGACATGCTTTTTCATACTAAATAAATGAATAGCTACCTAATAAAGTCATACTATTACAGAAGCAACTAAAACATCGCCGCTCAAGGCTAGACGTCACAAAGTCATACCGAACCGCTAACTTTCCCGTTCTAGCGGGAAACCAGTTTCACTAGGTATTATGCACTGTTCATTCCGCTGCGATTTTGCTGGATAGACTGCTTAATTTTTCGGTTAAAAAATGATTCTCGCGGAGACATGCTATGACGTTTCGCGGTAGTCGCTCACAAGGACATTCATGAGACGCGAGGTGACAATCGGACTGCGAAAAACTGAAGCGAAAGCGCTTTGCGCATCTAAGACGTTTGAGAGAAATCCTGGTTTGTAACACATTCATAGGGTGGTCTCAGATTTGGAATAAAAGGGAGAAATTTGTCATAGTGCTAGGCGAGTGCCTACAGCTAGTACTGGCCCTGGAAGCAGATCACAAATCAGCGCGACCCTTGAACTTTTCTTTCTAAGCTAAAAAGTGAGCTTTCAGAGGGGTAGGGGAACGAACTCCGCTGGTTCTGAGCAGCCTCCGCTGGCAGCTGATCCTTTTACAATGTGGCATGTCGTTGCAGGACCAGTAGTCCGCACAGGCGGCCAGAACTGGCGGAGTTCGTTCCTTCACCCCTTTTAGAGGCTTCAAAAAACGCTTCTAGGATTTTTTTTAATCAAGCGATTTTCAGCTTGAATGTGAATCATGTCTGATGTGTAAATGATTGCCATTTTCAGACGATTTCACAATTTTTCTACGTCAAAAATGGGGTTTAGGGAGAGGGGTTGGAGTGGGGAATGACGGTTTAATGCGATTTGAACTTTTGGAATAAATTTTTTAATTCGGTTGCCAGAATTGTGATGTTTCTGGAAATTGTCAGAGAGAAAAATTTTTTCGTGGACTAGTGATGAAAAGCAAAATAGAGAAGAGTATGCTGATTCCGTCCTATGGAAAAAATAACCATGTGATTCTCTTGCATGAGAATGAAGATTATTGTGGAGGTATTATTGTCAGCATTTAGAATTCGAAAATGCAAATGTGTTTGTTCGTATGTGAGGGTTTTTTTAAACTTCGCAATATCTATAATATCGACTCTAGCATGATGAAATTTTGGGGCATTTCTTCGGAGAAAAATTAAAATTGCAGTGAGTTTGAGGATTTGGGACTGTTCAAAATTTATATTCGGAAAAAATGCGTTATTGAAATCGTAATGAGCTCTGAAAATATGAAATTACGGAAAACAACGACGACGTTGGCATGCAAGATCATCACAAATTATTTCGACACGTAGAGGGCCCCAAATTATTTTTGAAGACTGGAGGGGTTTGATGGACAATGGATCTAAAAGCGAAGTGTTTGGGAGAATGAGTGGATCCAAATGAAACAACTGACGTCGTGCTGAGAGCGCCCGACCGAGGCACGTTTCATTGTTGTTCACTTACGCTTTTGTTGTTCCATTGTAGCGCAAATGTCGTTATTTACCGTCTTCAAGGTTATTAGCAATGTATGGAAGAAGTCACCAGGGAGAGAATACAAACTGCATACGGGAGGATCAAAACGAAGCAGCGATAAAGAACACTTGGATTGAAACGAAGGATAAAACATAGTCCGAGCAGGGGACCAAAAATGCCAGAATGCTCGGTCTTTCTGGTATATTGCGAATAAAACCCAAAATGCAAAAGAGAAACGCGACACAAAGCATTGCTGCTTCCAAGCAGGCTTTCTTTTTTTAAATCTCGCTGTGATTGCTTCTCCGCTGCAAGCGACATCCTCTGCACGCTTCGTGACTTTCGAAAAAGCAGTAGCTACACAATAAATGAAAAGTACTCTTGAGCGGAATGAAATACTGGGAAAGGTCTGCAACAGTCGTTTAGGATCTAGAGTGATGGATAATAAAGACTTCGTATAATCACAATCTTTTTGAGAGGATATGCTAATAGGTGTCTTTTTTATCGAAATTCATTATATTTATAATCTTTGGTCCAACTGGATTGGCGGCTGAAAGGCGGGGTTTTGTGACCTAATTATGGCCGTTCGCGCCCGTGACTCAATCTGCGTCTCTCCGGCGCGCGTGCTCTCTGGTCATTACCTAGCCTTAGATAGGACACGAAGCCCCGCCCTCCAGCCACCAAGGCAGTTGAATAAAGGGGTACGTGAGTAGCGCTACGAATACATTCAAAAAGCTATTGATTGAGAATCAAAAAAAGTAAAATTAGAAAACTTGCTAGATGGCTGAAATAATACAGATAAAGAAATATAATACAAGGAGAGCTCGTAAAATTAAAAAAAGCTGCAAAAACCTTGTATTCTATAACAGTCCATATCTTTTTTCTTTGAATCAAATTTTAGGAAATAGTTTCAATGAAAATTATGGAAATAAGATAGTGCAATGGAAAAGACGAAAGAGGAAAATTTTTCCTTATTGTGATTATATCAAGAATAAATATACTATCGCCTTAAAAATTTATCACCAAAATACTACTGTGAATTAGACATATTTTATCTCTGGTACCAAATTTCTAAAAAAAAGTCATTTGTGGCGATTAACTAAACAAGCACTTTAAATAAGCGATTTACTTCACTTTTGTTACAACTATAAAATGCTGAGAAAGAATAATTTGTTTTCTTTGAAGAAAATTGAACTTTTTATTTTTTTTACATATAATTACAATTTTCATTTTTTTCTTCTAATACAACGCGGTCCTTAGCCCCTCCCCTGTTTCCCTATAATCTGAAATCATCGAGACGCAAAAAAGTGCGAGACCGGTAATCCCAATTTTGCTTCATATCGTCATGGCAAAACCTCTTAGCTAGGTGATCTAAAGTGCGAACCAGTAGCTCCTAGACTGTAGACGAGGTCATTCAAGTCATAATGGATCCGGCCCATTACAAAGCATAATGTCTTTAACGATAGGAGTTGACCTTGCTGCGGCGAAGCGGATGTTGTAAAAAGTCGCGCTATTGCGATGATTTAGGTGCAAAGGATTGGTTTCTATAATCTTTGAATCGAACTTATAAAAAATGAAGGTAAATGGCGACGAGACGGGATCAAATTCGCAAAAAGAAGAGTACGATTGAAGAGTTATAGTAATCCTTCTATTACTTGAAAATGCCGTGATAGCTATGTCCGCCTCGATACTAAAAATCCCAGAATCGTGAGAGAAAAGCAACAGCAGCTTTGGTAAGTATAACCCATCTAGGAGAGTGTAAACACTAGGCTTTCGCGCAAAATCTTCCCCCCCCCCCCCCCTCTCGCTCTTTCGCTTTATTTTGCCAAGCTAGTTATTGGAATACCAAGGGCGAGAAACTGTATAATCGACCTCAAAAATGCTGTATGATGTAGTCCCACATCCTGACCACTGAACATAGTTTCAATAACTCATAATTGCGCGCATTCGCATGCTTGGCCTATTTTACCATTCGGCAATCACACATACCATGTCGAGCTAGGAAACATAACCAAGAAAAATCAAAGGACTTGTCCTTGCCAATAACTCTATAGTTATGCTGGTTCCCAGCGGCGATGTATATTAACAGATGGGCATAAAAGAGAAATAAGGTAGTTTATTGCTGATTCCAAAGATTTGCTTTGCAGAAGAGGGAAAGGGAGGCGAAGACGAAAATTCGTTTGTAACAATTGGGCAAAGCATCAGCTAAGCCTCATAACAAATTTACCATGATTTTCAAAAAATTAGGAATTCTAAAATGTCCAAACTGATGGGCTGCTTTGTATTTCTGCAAAAGTTACAAAAAATATTTTAGTCGTTCACAAATAAAAATAAGTTGCTCGCATTTTGATCTATGAGCTTTGCGATAAAAGATACCTTGCGTCATCTCCCACCTTTCACTCGAGTACTTATGTATGTAAGATAGAAGTAAGTTTTGATATGGGTCAGGTTTCCCTCCAATAAAGTTTATGTGATCTAAATACTGCAAGCCCTAGATGCTTTAAATTCAGTAAAGTAAAGTCATACATTTTTTGAATGGCCTTAGATGCGCAACGTGGGGCTTTTGCCAAAGCAAAAAAAGCAGGATACCTTTGTTAGCACCGATAAATAAATTAATTTTTGCATAAATAAATTCTTCTATTTATCTGGCTTCATTCAAGCATCATAATTTTACATTCATTTCATCCATTCATTCATTCATTGATTCATTCATTCATTCAACAATATAATAACAAATTGAAACCGATATATTCTTCAATCGCTCAACTATAAATTGGTACTTGATTAAATGAGCTCGTCCAAAACATTAAATTCTAAGCGGCTACTAGCAAGAGCCTCTACAAACAATCTATTTATATTTTCTCTGTCTGATTATTTTTCCGAACAGCTGAGTTGGCCATGGGAAAGACTCGAGATCTTTTTCGAATTGATCATCGTAGCTGGCTGAATCGCTTGCTCGTTCATCGTCCAATGCGCTTCCTGTTCCTGAAAGAATTAACTATCAGAGGTAGAAATGAAGATTCTAGAAGCAAGATCGAGTTGAAGTCACATTTTTAGAATGACAAAAACGGTTGAAGATTTCACTGACATTTTAGGCATGCCTACCTCTGTAATATTTAGCTAGGCTGGGCATAAGTCCAGGTCGTTGTTGGAGATACTGTAAAGCAAGGTGAATCATACTCAAACGATAAGGATATCAAAAAACATACTGGAGCGTATGGGAAGACTGGTGCAGGTAAAGGCATTTCTTCTGGACGAACATTTAGTTCTGATGCTATTACTGAAACAATATGTTCGAACTTTTATTGAAATTTCATTACATCTAAACCAATAGAAGTATACCTTCTATTTGCACAGGCAAGCTCCCTGGCGTTGGTATACTGTAAATAAACTTGATACATGTTGCTACATGAAACCTTAAAGACACCGACAAGGCATTTGGAGATGCTCATTCTATGTTAATGATTCGTGCAAGCAGAAAGTGAGGGTTTGAAAGAGTTTCAAGACTTGTCTGAGGACTTTTGTTAACTTGACCGACGTTGTTATGTGCTCGTTTCCTCTAGCTGAATGTAGATTTTGGATTGTCTAGTCGGTCCACTGCCAAGAGCCTCTTACAAGTGCTAGTCTAGACTTGCATTTGCAGAAGAGGCTCAATGTCTAAGGATGGCCGCAATTCTCAGACTCATAAAACAAATCATGCATTCTCTCCAAAGTCATTTCCACCATGTGCATTAGTTTTGTGTTGTACCAAAGGCGCTGTAGTAACCCACGTCTTCTGTAGCCAGATATATCGTGGGATTTACTGGTGTGCGGGGAGTTGAATTAGGTTCGTTTTGCAATTTCGGTTGTTTATCTCTACGATCCTTAGACATGTTCTAAGCTAGCGCTTGTAAAGGAGGCTCTTGTTCGGATCCAAAAACCTACAAATTACGTTCAGACTTCTGAAGCAGACGACCGCGCCAAAACTTTCATTAACATTCAAACTTGGAGTTTTGTGAGGCTTCTGGAATTTTTCGAAACAAAGAGAAAAATGGGTAAAGAAGATATCCATCATTTTGGCAAATAATGATCGGTTCATAATAACACGAACATCTCATGTTTTGTGTTTTTCATACCGAAGGTTTCTTGCACTTTTCCCAAGAAATCCGGTAAACTGCAAATTAGGGGTGTTATTAAAATTGTGAACCGTTCTTCATAAGCACTGATTGGCGTAACAACGACAAAGCTTCGGAAATGTCATCCATGGAAGCCGATATCACTACTCTAACTATAAATATAATACTTGGTGTAACCAGCAGAATTGTGCGATCTTGCGATGCCCCTATTAATAATTGATTATCAAAGTCCTTTTTTTTATTTTTGGTGTTTATTCAAATAAAGAATAAATTCTTTCGGTTTGATAGCAACATTACCGTCAAAAGTAAAAAGCTTCACTGTAAAATGTTTTCTGACCTATTATGAAAAAAATTTATGCTGTTTGACAAGGCTTATTGCGTTAACCTAGAATATTGACAAATTCTGGTTTTCTCTGTTGACGAGGTTATCCACCAATCTTGAACAATACTTTGATCAAAATATTCGCTGCAATTTTAACTGAAATAGCCAAAATAGCGGTAAATCAAAGTTCACTTACTCGAGTTCACCTAACTGCTCAATGGATTCCATCAAATCGGCCATGGCGAGTATCAAGAAGCAAGACATGAACTGCATTGGGAGAACTTTTGTATGATCAGTGAATACATGCATGATCATGAACCGACTCATATTTATACGGGATTTCATGAAAACGATCTATCGTCCGTAAAGAACCCTAGAGGACTTGATAAACCAGGTACGAGGTAATTTCACACCGCTTGACTAGCTGGAATTGAGTGCTATTTCAGCCTTGTCACTTTCCTACGTCCTCCCAAAGTATGATTTTAGCTTTTTTGAATCAGAAAACCACAGACGAGGAAGTGAAATATGTCTAAGAAATGTTTCAAGGAGAGTCGATGCAGTTACTCGAGGGATGCAACAAAAAGTCTCTCGTCATGTATTTCATACCGCTCTTCACTAGCTGGAATTGCCATGCTACGAATTAAGCAAGTTGATCACACAAGATAAATGAAGGTGTTTGCTCAACTCTTTGGTAACGTTGATAGCTTTTGATAGCTCAAAAATCTGGAAATTTCGCGTTGCCACTAGAATTTGGATACGGATGAAGATTTACCGTATATCGATAAAACCTTCACCATTGTTCTGGAGCCTCGCTTAAACGATCTTAGCGTTGTGCACGGTTGTGCTATCCTGTAGAAAGCACCAATACCTCTCCTTGAAATGTGTATAGGTTCAAGCCAACAGTTCCTTCTTCAAGATGCTCCCCAAGTAGGGGGCACTCATAAGATAATGACGGTGGCGCGTCCGCGCGATTTTTCCACACGCATACGATTTTTCCTCTTCCTCCTTTTCTGCTACGCATAAATGCATAGCATTCGCATACTAGATGGCTAAGCTGAGCGTTGAGATGATATGCCTAATTAAGGAATATGTCTATTGCATGAGTGCTTGATGCATTGTGAGCGCAAACGACAGTCAAATCCATAGTCGCGCTTTTATATTTATTTTTTAAGTAATAGCGTTTACTATGATGCCCCATGGCACAAAGATCAGCGGCTTCTTGCCGTTGAAGTGATCGCCGCTTAGACTAATATCGAAGCTACGTGTTCATTTTTTTCTACAAAAAATCTTGCTGATGGCATCTTGCATCGTTTTGAGAATAGTCCTACTGTTTTGATTGTTCAAGACCTGCTCCGCGATGGAGAATCTTTTGTCGAAAAAGAGTATGTCGTGGTGGCTCACCTGACAAGCAGTCGATGGCTGCGTAGATTCAGTTTACAAAGAGAATGAGTGTTTCTTGCATCTTGCAAGGTTTAATCAAAGTTCTGATTTACGGTTGAAGACAGTCCTGCTATTGAACGGTTCTGGAGCCTGCCCAGTCATGCTTTTCTGGGAATACTGACCAAAGCGTTTTTATGTATTTGTCGACTTCTCAAGCAGCGAGCATAAAGTTAAGAGGTTTTTAGTCCACGAGCTCAGGATTTCGGTTTTATAGCCTTTGTACAGAGCCTGGAAAATCAAATTGGTAAGACATTTAGTCAAAAGCACCAGAGGTCAAGATTCGATCCATGACTCAGTAAGTGGAGGCGCAGACGAGCAGCGAAATATAGCAGAAAATACAACGCATCCGGCTCGGTCCCAGATCTCCACGTTACATATTATTTTGTATGCCACGAGATGACTAGGAATGCCGAGACGCTACCGATTTTGAGCATCATTACGACGAGAAAGTCGCATTTTTGTCTGCAGTTAAGAGCATCTGAATATTAACAAGACTTGTCAAGTCCCCAAAATTTGGCATTTCTCGCGAGCAGGTGATGTGAGAAGTAATGTTGCTATTTATGTGAAAATTCTCACGAAAATCTTGTAAATTAGCATGTCTTAGCTTCAGAAACACAAAATATGAATTTTATTGTTCCATCAGTGCAGCTGCAATGATTCGTCATACTTTCTCACTCAATCCGCTTCATTCGAAACTATTTCTAATAACTTAGTAAGTTCAAAATTAAAAAGTTTTCTGTGAATGTTATTCTTTTGGGTAAAGATTGTGCTTTGCCGCATCATAGTGAAAGATGAGAGTACATGATTTAATGATCGCGTGAATGCGAGACAACCTGATAGTGGTTAGGAGGTCATAGCAAGCCATTGTCCAAGCGGCAACTTGTTTGAACCATTTACGGCAGAAAGTGAAGTTTGAATATTTGCATCCTACATAAGAAATCCAGGTGTGCATAAATGACATTGTAGCGGTCAGAGATAGAGCCAGTTTCGGAAGAGATCAAGGCGATATTCAATGTAGTAGGCAGCTATTCTTCGCTAGATGTCTGAAAATGGAAATTACAGCCTATACTTTATCCGTAAACCTATAGTTGCTATCGTACCAATTTCAAAGCAGTTTTGATAATCTTCAATTTTCTGAGTCACAGTAGTCACTAGGGCGGCAGTAATTCCCTCCCCCCTGATCATAAGATAATTGTGGCCGTAACGTCGCCGGCACCGTCGCCAAAAAGCAATCTTCCGCATTTAGACCGTCTGAAGCCTTTTAACAAAAAAAATCAAATTAAGCCACCGCCATTTCGACGAAACCTACCCTAAAACTCGAAATTCAAAAAATCCCACTAGGAAAATATAAATACTCACGGGGCAACAGGTGGCAACTTCGCGAGCTCGTTTGCCGGCAACCTGCCAGTAGCTCATTGGGAGAACTGCCGGCAGGTCAGAAAGCACGATAAATAGTGCTCCTTTATGAGAGAAATGTGCCAGCACCTCGACATGCCTTCATACCATTTCGCTGTCTTTCAGGTCCAAATTTTACAAACGCATGTACTGATCATGCCGTCGTACGGGCGCAACTTGCTTTTGGTTGCTGTAATCGTTGCCGCGGAAAGCCACAAGTGTCGCATTGGTTTAGTGGCTAGCGAGAAGACAATCGAATTCCATGCATGCAAGTTCACGTGTGTGCAGTGCAAACGTTTTCCGGCAATCTGCCTATGGCTAGTCTGCGAGTTCACGCCGGAGTTGGCAACTTTCCGTGATGTGTGCCAACTTGCGGGCTATGATGCCGCGAGGTATGGGTATGGAGAGAAATGTACTATGATGAGAGTTCAAAGTCTTTTATAAGCATCACAGATATGTATTCCGCGTATTTAAGCAGTGAAGAAGCAGAAGTGCTCAAAATATTAGGTCGCGCCGAAAGTTCCGAAAGTACCGCACCATCTTCAAAAATTCACAACTTCTGCTTTTTTCAACCGATTTGCTTGTTTTCATATTTATCTGAGAGAGCAAGTCATTCTCTTTATAGGGGCATCTTAGCGGCATTCTACTGAGCATATACTGCATAGATATAAGCGGTAGAAGAAAATTACTCAAATTTCGAATTTTCTGTGTAGGGTCATAAAAAATCTGAAACCTGCAGTAAAAATCGGAGCAGTCAGTATTACAGGCTCTTTCACCAGCCCTTTCTAACTGTGCAAAGTTTGCGCCAATTGAGCGTCTTTATAAAAAGTTATGATTTCCCTGAAAAATACCAAAATAAATCAAAATTGCTCTTTTGTACTTTTGCTTGCTCGAAAATCATAACTTTATAGGATGCTCAATCAGCATAAACTGTGCACAGTTAGAAAGAGCTGGTGAAAGAGCCTATAATACTCTGCTCCGATTTTTACTGCAGGTTTCAGGTTTTAAGACCCTACACAGAAAACGCAAAATTTGAGTAATTTTCTTCTACCCCTTATATCTTGCAGTATATGCTCAGTAGAATGCCGCTAAGATACCGCTATAAAGAGAATGACTTGCTCTTTCAGATAAATACGAAAACAAGCAAATCGGTTGAAAAAGCGGAAGTTGTGAATTTTTGAAAATTGTGCGAACGAACTTTAGGCACAACCTAATATAAATGCGAAACTACAAAACTTTGTAAAGGAGGCCTTTTTGTATGACCGCAAGCCCACCCAACACTTCCATACTTATCCTTATGGCTTAGAAATTTCTGAACAATAATTTTAAAATGAGAGAGAACTATTTCCCAACTCCGCAAAATGAATGAATCTGATTTCTCATTGAAAGTAACGGAGATAGATTTAGCTCACATCCACAAAACAGACCAGCGATTCTGCTTTTTCTGTGAATCGTAATCGTAATGCAATATGAACAAGAAGTTGGGCATCGAATACGAATTAAATTTCCGCATCAGTTCCAACTTTCATTTCTAGTTTCCGCTCCAGTCACTATAGCATTACGTCTTAAAGCGAAATGCTATGTGTCATATCAGCTGTTCAAAAAGTTCTTCCGATTCCTCTTCTCTGAAGTCCAAAATTGAACGCGAACGCACGGCGCTGGGCGAAAAACCGTCTTTTAGATGGTAGACCGGCAAAACTTGCAAAAGCATGAATTAAAAGTAAGTGCTATACCTCAGATACATAAGGTGCGGAAATTTGATTTGTTTTTGAGTGCTATACCTTATATACTGAGGTATAGCACTTACTATTAGGTTGTAAAGAAAGTTCCCGGGCACTTGCGAAATTTTTTTTCAAATCGCTGTAACTTCAAGCAGATTGATTCTTTTCTAAAGCTCTAAACTTCATTGCAAAGACAATTTTGTCGACAACATATATTTGTCTTGCTGGCTTCTCAGCACCTCGCTGCGGTCCACCAGCATGCGCAGAAGGGAAAAAGGTCGTCGCGAAAAGTGGCCTATTTGCGCAGGATTATCTCATGCAGGATGAGAGCTGGAAAGCTCAGATGTTGTAGTTATATAGAGATCTGCCGGGGCTGTTATGGGGACCATTCATATTTTTGAAGGACTCCCTGCAAAAAAATTTGTCCCAGAAAGTTTGAAAAATCGACCATTTTTTGCCCCCAAAAATGCACCATTTTTCGTGTAATTTGCTTTGAAGTCTTCTCGTTCTGCACAGGGCTGACCAAATCTTTGATTACTGCGAATCTTGTTAGGGTAATGCCTTACACTTCTTTTGGACTCATCACCCAGGCGTGGCGATCCCCGCAGAAGCGACGCCAGCTGCGAAAAGAAATGCAGTCAGTTGCAAGTTCGACGGCTTGTAACTTCTGAGCGCAGATCGCCAAACTCGAGTGCAGCTGCGGGTCAGTACTCAACAGACTTCTCAATCAGATCACCCATGATTTGGACGAAATTCTGTGAACTGCGCAAAAAATGGCCGCAGAAAGAAAAATTGTGAAATTTTTGTGGTCGGAAAGGTTTGCTTTTTTGATGTGCAGATCAGACAAGTTTTAGCATCGATAGAAATCAAAAGCGTTTTGAAAAGTTTAGGCTTCCCTCTACTGAACGGTATGAAAAACTAGTCGTTAAAGTCCGACCGAGCGCCGAAAAAATGCGTCTGAAAATGAAATTTCCAAAAGTGCCCGGGAACTTTCTTTACAACCTAATACTACTACGCTAACTTCACAAATACAAACGCACCTTTTCCAATTTTTCAAGCCAGCAGCTCGGCCGCACTACCGTGGCTCGTGCGGTAGCTCTCCCACATAATTCTTTCAATTAAGAAGGAGCACGATAGCGGGTCCATTGGTCTCGAATCATTTTGGCGTGTTCAAGCTCGTCGAGTTTAGGTAAAAAAAACTGGTGCATCTCAACTCGTGAAGTTAGAGTACTTACTCCGCTACCTGGGGTTTCTTCAAAGCAAGAAATAAATCTTTGGCATCACTGTTTAAAAACTGAGATCTCCACTTGTTTTGGAACGCAGCTAACGCATTTCTTTGAAAAAAAAAGCACCTAGGAGACCAGTCATGTATAGGGTCCAAAAATCGTGGCGCTAGCGCGACCGCACGCGACACGTACGCACTTCCAGCAACTTTTTCTTGGTTTTCATCTCTTTTCAATGATTTTTCCGCTTACGTATGATAGTGTTTAGACACTGGAAATGACTGAGCTAAGCGTTATGGTGATGCCTTTTTAGATGGTGCTTTATGCTCGTGTGGGGCAAAGACCGCAGTCGAATCCGTCGTCACGATTTTAAAAACTGCCTATGCTTTTTGAGGATGCCAGTAACATAACCAGATTATCTACATTGGCAATGACTATGATGAATTTATAGATCAAACTGCATTGGTGAAACGTTTTAAACAACCCAATATATTATGCTTCGAGTTATGCCAGACGGGTCAAAGGTGAAGCCTAATGAATTTTCAGACCTTAGCAAAAGAGCTGAAATGATTAGAGGCATTTACTTTGTAACATTCACATAAAAAGTGTAAGTGATTCTGTAGTGTTCTTTTCTGCGCCTATTCCACAATTTTTACTCAATGTCGTACAAAAGCTTTCCACTAAGTGAGAAAAAACCACACATAGGATTTTGCACAATTTTGGATAAAAATCAACTTGCAATTATTTGAATTTATATGAAAAAACATATAGTCTATTGGGCGTCACATTTCGACGCGATCCTTTGCCAATTCCACATTTCGCAATGCCCATTTGAAGGGCAAAAAGGCTATATAACCAGTAATGCATAAAATCATGAGTGAATAGGTGTAGCACGGGCGTAAAAGATTCCGGTTGACCCCCATCAGACGGTATTTGTCTGGAGGCACTCATTCGAATCGAGGACGCAGCACCGTGCAAGCGGACATCGTTTCAACGTCATCTCAGCCGTTCATATTCCGTTAGCGAACACTGTCCTACGGTACTGAGTAAACTTTTGCATGCCTACTTTGTTGATTCATTGAATTAAACCTTATCTGTGCCTTTGCTCAACTTCCCTACATGACAATTGATGAAATGAATTTGGTTTCACGCAAAATCTGAATTTTAATTATGCCTGTCATATCATACAGATCTGACTTAAAAAGTCTGTTATATCATATGAACATTCAAAAATATAAAACATTGAAAATATACGTTGATCCTGATGATATAGTAGATCATGAGCCATTTCCAATTAGTCCCATGTTCGCATATAGGAGTAAGCCTTCAGAGCTTTTTTGATTTCCAAAAACAAATTAGAGTGTCTCATAATTTTTTACCGTCTTTTACAACCGTCCTCTTTTCGTATTTTTCCATCAATTAATGTTTCTTGAATGACCATTCAACAGAGCTAAGCAAGATCTACAAGTCGGCTATCAACCCAATTCGTATTCCACGTGAACTTTTGAGCTGAAATATGATAGCACTCAAGAACGAACTTTACCTTGAAAAACCTATCTCGGCCCCAAAAAAAAATCTTAAAAGTTTCCCATTTATCCTAGCATATGCTTGATACATCGAACATTCAATTGTACAGTTTCCGTATTTTTTCCATGGTTAAAAACAAAGAAAAAATGAATAGAGTAAATTGGCAAACTCCGCCCCTAGAAGAACTGAGCTCCTCCCACGCACGTGATCATATAGCTCATACATATAAAAGTAAGATCATGTATCTGTACCTTTTGTAGGTGTCCCAGATCATGAGAAACGCTGATGTTTAGAGTAAAAACGGTAAAATATTATGAGACACCTCATACGTTAAGTGAGTAGTTGATCGCCGTTTTACACACAAATTACGGTAGGCATATTGTAACCTCTATAATAAGACGCAAACAACATTTTCAAAGGTAGACCGCTAACAAGTCGTTAGATATGCAATAAAATCATCATCTTTATGATCCTTGTTAGACAAGTAGCTATATCTTCTGTAAAAGCTTTTCTAAAAAATCATTCATTCTGCAGTTTACAAAAATCATTGATTATCGGGCGTTTGTATATACTTTGTCAGTATTTTTTTACAAGTAACAGGACAGACTAATTTTTATCAAAGTTCCCTTCAAGATCTCCACATAATTCCTAATGCGATCGTACGCAAAATCCTAATGTTATTTATCACAAAGAAAAGATTTGGTTGCATGAAAAACCTGATTGAAATTTCGGTGAAAGTAAATGAAAAACTTTTTTTGATGGCATTTTACGTAATTTCCGAGCTAGTCGATGCTATAGAAACGATAAATTATGTTTGCTCAACTTAGAAGCATGATTCAAAGCTTAAAAAAGAGACTTTTTCAGAATTCGATGTATCATGCACTCTTCCCCATATTCCTTTGGCTGCTACCCTTCTGCTCCTCTCTGATCTGCTCAAACGGTACAAGTGCAGTGTTCATCTCAAGGTCCTACCACAATAATCTTGCAAATGGCCTACATTGCTTCGAGAATTGTGCTACATTGAATTGCACCGGCAAGTTTTTACACAACATTTGGAAGAAATATGTTATGGAATTACTAGGATCGGCATGGCAATTGTTATTAGGCGCCACATTTCTTTACCAATAGAGAGGTCATTGAAAAATAATGGGGTGTTGCTCCTTCTTTTTCCTTTAGGACCTCAGGATCCTCAAAATTTACCTACTTTTGAAAGCTATTTTTTGGTAATTTCAAAACAAGTACGTCAAATTGAATCCCAAACCAAAAAAAGGATGAATAAACTTTCGAAAATGGCGTTATTTTCCTTGTTTATAGCAATTGTTCTCAATGAACATTCGTGCGTTTCCTTACATGTGGCTGATTTTCAAGGATTAATAGAAGCGAATAAAGTTCTGACCAAGAGATGTTTAACAGGTAGGTTATTTGTCAATTAAATAAGTAAAAATTTACTGTTTTATGCTTGCAAGTATTTAGGCATTTCTCCTGGAAAGGTGGTACGATTGTATAAGGACAGTTTTCTCGATTATCCTTTCGAAAAAATGACACAAGCTTTGGACGAATATGACTGTCTGAGGATGTGTTTGATGGAGACGGTATGACTCAAAATTTGTAGGCTTGCAAGAGCCTTCAAAATGTATGCAATGCATGTCACGCGCGGCGCGGTTAAATGCCTCTGAGTCAGCAGAGAGAGCATGTCGAAAGAAGATACGCAGACAGGCGAGGCTGCGCCGATATCGTGGTGAACGTCGCGTATCTGCTTAGTGAGCCATCTTGTAATTTCATGGCTAAGCAGGATAATCAAATTATTATTTTCTATTTATTTTATTTACTTTCTATGAGATTCTTTCTTTGTCAAATAGCAGGATAAATTTACTCTCTTTGAAAGTC
Source organism: Cylicocyclus nassatus (assembly GCA_958299035.1). Lineage (NCBI taxonomy): Eukaryota > Metazoa > Nematoda > Chromadorea > Rhabditida > Strongylidae > Cylicocyclus > Cylicocyclus nassatus. The sequence goes on from CATQJL010000001.1 coordinate 5,004,959, forward strand.
AGCGTTTTACTGTATTCTGTCTAGGATCCACCATGCAAATCAATCAACTTCTTTGCTGCAAGTAATGAATGTTTATTGAATAATGCAAATTCATTCAATACAAGTATTTTGGATGGCGATGATAGCAATCCTGTTTCTTACATGGAGATACAGCAGGTAAAAGGTAAGTTCTGGCAACCTCAAATTGCTATTGGTAAGTTTGGGACCAACCTTCTCTATCTAAGATGCGTGTTTGAAATTCTATTCACACTTAGGTAGGGACTGTTTACTCAGTAAGCGGGTCAACCTTACTGAGGCGTAAAATATCGCTTCAGTGAATCATAGTGTGCCTCATTGAGTTTGGTGATTCATGTTACAAAATTTAGACACAAAAATTATATCACTTCAAAATATCGAGAAAATTTCTTTGGGAGGAGATCACGACTATCCTACATAATGTTCTGAAAAAGTTTTGCGAGGCTTACTATTCTAATAAAAATTAGTATATTTCGTAAATTCTTACATAAAAGCAAAACACCGCCCTTTGGTCAGCCATTGCTACAGAGCCAATCTCATTTTTCAATTGATTAATGCTTTAGAGAAAAAGAAGTGCAAAAACTCGTTTCACATGATTCCATGGAATGAAATGGTGCTCAGAGGAGAGGCCCAACTATTAAATGTCGCTGGAGGTCATGCAAAGGTATTTTCAAAAATCAAGGTTTCAAGCTGAGAATTTAGCATATTTCAGTGCTTAAAAATGTGCAATGACTGCGACTATGTTGTGTACAACGAATATTATTCTGAGTGTTTCTTGATTTATTATGATCATTATGGTCAGAAATTCAACTTTATCACCGATGATTATCAGGTAAGCGCATTATTTCTATGAAATTTGAAAAAAAGTAATTGCAGTTAGATCTTTGTACACTTTAAGGCTGTTGAGTCTTGATCTAGCCTAAGGATTTCTTGCAAACTACCAGAAGTTCAAAATTAACTCACTTTTGTCTCTTTTCTTTATTCAGTGGAAGCAAAGAAGTGTACTGCACCAATTTTTACTGTTGTCTAGGTACCCGAGAATGAGTCGCAAAATTTATAGAGTCCCACTTAACGAGTTGCAAAAATGTGCAAGTGACGTATTTAGATTTGTAAAAGTCGAGTTTTTTTTGATCCAAATTAATTTAGCTTTCTGAAGAGAATTTCGCGTTTTAAAGTTTTTACGTTTCACGCCATGCCCCCTTTCAGAATTTTCGTGGTTACGGGCCCGCAGAATTTTGGAAAGCAGAATGTTTGGATTGCGTGGCTAACGTACTCACCTTCATCAGAAAAAAGTTTTTGCCGCGTTCTCTTCCCCCTTCCCTCTCTCCCCTCCCCTTCCCCGAACGGAAATCCTGAGTAGCCCACTGGTAGACATATAAGTCCGAAAGATTCCTTGCAAAGACTTTGTTTTTGTACGCTCGATTTTTTTTGTTATTTTCTATAAAGGTATTGACTTAAAGCGTTGTACCAAAATTTGCCTCGAGTGAATGAGTAGGCTTCAAAGAGGAGATGGATATTTCCAGTTCAGAAGTGCCAAGTGAATAATTTTAATTTTGATAATATATAATAATTATAATAATTTTATAATTTTATAATTAATAATATAATAATTTTGTTAATTTTGGTTTTTTTCGATTTTCCAAAGCATTGCAATGCCAATTTCATTTTCATTATAGATATCGCAAGCTTACTTTCAGGTTTTCGAAAACATCTGCAGGCATCCGCTTGTGAACTGCTCATCTAAAAATGCTATGTATATATTACATTACCACAAAGATACAGTTCTGAGGAGCCAATGTCTTCAAAAGTTTGTTTTCTTGGCTTGGCTTACTTGTTTACTCTATGATGAATTAAAGATGTATTGATGATCGGCTATGTAAGTATGGATATGTGAAGAATGCAATGTGCTTCATATCTTCACAAAAAGAGCCTTATGAAAAACTTGTTGAGAAGTACTGTGTGGGATTTGAGGAAACAAATGTGGGTAAGTAAACTTCTGAAAGATTTTCTAGTGCAAATGCATTCGTTTTTTTTCTTGTAGGACTTTTGTTTGAAGAAAGCAGCAAGTGCCAGAAGCCCAAGGGTAGTGTCATAGTCGTGGATTCTATAGAGTTGGGTGACTGTATGCAATTATGTCTGACACATCCAACGAAAAGGTAAGAGTTTTTTAAAACTTTTCCGTAAAGCCAACAAATACTATTTTACAGTTGTGAAGCAGTCTCTTATTATCCTGACAGAAAATGTTTACTTTTGTCTGGAGCTGATACGAACCGTGACTCAAACTTAAACATCAGCTTGGAATGTAGGCATTACAAGCTCAATGCGATGAAATTTACAGGAATATGTAAGTTTATCCTAATTAGGTATCAATTAGTTAACAAACTATAATTACAGCCAAGAAAAAGGGTGGTATAAAGCAGAAGTTACGATTAGAAAATGAACTTAATAGAGCTAAAGCACATGGCGTGAGTAGCCGGAAGGAAGTAGGTTCAGTTTTGCCTTTGTCATCAGGCGATTACTTCCTTGATTATGATTTGCAGGAAAACTTCAAGAAGAATTCCTTTACGCAAAGCGGCATCGATCTCAACGTTGAAACTTTTTGCAATTACGACAGCATTGTTGTGAAGGTATTTATGATTATTAAAGGTTTTATGCGCACGCATCACTTTTTTTTGAACGTGACAGATGGGAACATCAAATAGGACCAACTCACAAAGAAAAGCTATTAAAACATTCTGTTAGGTTGCCCGGAAACTGTTGTCCGTTTATTTCATCGCTCACTAAAATTTACAACCAATCCTTAGGTACCATTTGATTCAGTTTTATATCTTCTTTAACAGCTACCCTTTGATTTAAATGGCTTGGCGGCGGGAAGGCGGGGCTTCGTGACCTGCATGAGGCTAGATAATGATCAGAGAGCATGCGAGCGCCAGAGACGCAGACTGCCTCGCGGGCGCGAACGGCCTTAATTAGGTTACAAAGTCTCGCCTTCAAGGCGCCAAGCCAGTTGAATCAAAAGATAGGTTTGCTTTCTGACCTTATCTTTGCAGTGTCATCGCCATGGCATTTTGAGCACCCCAGCAGTAAAGACAGATCTTTCCTGAATTTTAGAAACTTATATTTTGATTTTTTTCAAAGAGCGCTAGTAAATGATATGTAGAGCAAACCTTTGGCTACATCTTACCAAATTCAGATTACATGGGCGAGTTTACCAAGTTTGTTATAATGATTTTATTCAATAAACCGTGCTTTTTGATGGTTTACTACGTAAAAGTACTGAAAATCCAAAAGGCTGCTTTTTCAGAACAAATCAAACTTGGTCATGTTGCATAAATATAGTTCAATAGGAATCATGTTTCGATTCGCAGAAACCCCAAAAGCTTTCCTATACAGGGTGTCCCAAAAAAATGTATCGAACGTTTGATCGTTAATATCTCTCTTCCCAAGAAGTTTTTTGCCTTGCTTCAAGTACCATTTTGTAGAGCTGTCTTCAACTTAGATTTTCATTATAGAACGAATCACCCATCTCTCTTCATTACTGTAGGATTACGGTAGAAACTTGAAACATATGGTGTCAATGTAGAAAAAGCTGCCGTTTCGAAATTTTTCAAAAAAAAAATGTGAAAACTTGTGTATTTAGGTTTTTATGGACGCTGAGTTCAATACTCAACTATACTCAAGATTGCGAAGCTTTCTAAACGGTGTAACCGCACTTTTTAGGAACATTGAAAAAATGGCCGCTACCTCTTACCTGGCATAACTCTTCAATGAAGTATCATAATAAGTTGGAAACTTTACAGTTACAATCAGCAGCTCTAATTAGCTTAGTGTAAAAGTTTTCAGGCTGTTTTGTTTCCTTTCTGAGGCAAAATATGGCCTTTCATGGCTCAAAACCCTCTTTGAAGTTTCTACCGTAATCCTACAGTAATGGAGAGAGATGAGTGATTGGTTCTATTATGCAAATCTAAGTTGAAGCCAGCTCTACAGATTGGTACCTGAAGCAAGAAAAAACACTTCTTCAGATAGGACATATTAACGATCGAACGTTCGATACATTTTTTTGGGACGCCCTGTATATGCTGTAGTTGCGTGTTCCATGACTTTGCCAAAAATCGACAATTTCGAAGAAATTATTTTTCGAAGCTAGAAGCGACAAATTAGGAGAGTCTAAAAATAGTCCCTTGTACGAGGTTGCTCTATTTCATCCATACTTAACCCTTTCCGAAACATTGGAGTGAAATTTTGAAAATTAGGCTAACCCTAAGCAGATAAAATTGACGGTGGAGAATTTTGGCAGTTATCAAAAAAAGCATCCAAGATTGTGATTCTTAAATGCATCCATAAGGAAGAAAGAAAAAGCTGCATTGAATGCATGTTGAAACTCATTCAAGTCCTTACTGTGCGCGGTTTTATAGTGGTTTGAAAAAACGGACAAGACTTTGGGACCCTGATATATTAGGCTTTAAACTAAGTTTTGCAACTGCTTTCATAACTCAGCTTTCTTTGGATAAGGCGCACTCAAACTTTGACATTATGTAAGCGTAATATTAGCTAATAAAAACTCCAGAACTGCCTGAATTTTGAAAGCGAGAAAATTGCCAGTCATTTTCCGAAAACTACTGAATTTTTAGAATTTTTGGGGTTATAAGCCAAAAGAAGCCGTTAGCAGCCTAGACCATATGCAATAATCGCGAAATCGTGTACAAGTTGTTGTTAAAGGTTGATCCATTTGGCTCACCAGGAAAGAAATAAATTCTAGGGGCAAATCGAGATTTGCCGCCCTCACAAATTCGAGCGAGTCACTGTACGCCAAGGCTGCTGGGCACAACCGTCCATGACTAAGGGATCAGAACCACAAAATTCCCCGAGCCTTTACATACTGAGGTTCTTTGAGCTGCTAAACGCAAATATCATATTCATTTGTTGAACCAACGCCTCTTTCCTTGTTTAGGGTGAGAGCCTATATCGTACTCCTACAGTAATCTTTCAAAAAGCCCTTATCACGCAACTTTAGCATCGTATTCGAGATCAGCATGTCAGATAACTCCACTACGCCAAGTTTCAGCCGAATCTGTCGTTACAATTTTTATCTTTATACCGTATACCTACCGTGACCCTCAGTGCAATGTCGGAATTTGATACAACAGCAGCTCGCTTGTAGCTTACGTCAACCAACACCGTGGCAGAATTTGAGTGCGCCATGTTGAGTGAGAGGAAAGTTACCGAATGAGTTGCAAAACTTAGTTTCCAACCTAATATTAGATCGTTTCGAAAGCTCTTTCTGTTTTTTCAACCTATCATAAAAAACTTATGGAATAGAGATAGGCAAACGTTTCAAAACTATTCGACGCAGCTTTTTCCTCTTTTCAACTGTTATGCTCATGTGCTGGTCAATCTTATGGTCACTGAGATAATCGCCGAAATTTTGGACCCATAGTACCATGTCCAATTTTTGCAATTTTTCACAATCTTCTTTTTTGACTTTTAAAAATGCATTGGTAGCAGTCAGCTAGAGTAAACAAAGCGCAATGTAATACAATTTTTCGGGGTCTATAACTAGCCCCAAGAATTTTTAGAATTATTTTTCTGGTGCTATCAGGTTCCACTGGTGATGCCAAGAGCCATAGAACATAAAACGGCTGATTAATAAAAGGAAAAAGGTTTGGCGTCTTTACTACCCTTTGCGGGCATGCGCCAAAGACATTTTATTTCATAGTCGAAAGGCTACTAATGTGTGTACGCCTTTTTACAATGACTTCTTGGGCAGGCCGGTTAACATGTCATGCTTATGTCTTTTCAAATTACTTCGGTACCAATCTACCGTCCCCGGGGGGCAATGAACTTGGTTGGCCTGGGGTGGGACCGAATTTTGGCCCGACCTGGTCATAACGGCCCTTCATGCCGCTACGTCCTTGTTGATTATGAGACCAGCCAATCATTTTTCGTCTGGCAGGATTTTGTTCTTAGATCAACGCACCTGTACCGGTCTTTGGTAAGGTCTTTCCTCGAAATGCTTATAAGAACTGCTCTGTTGCCATCAATGGTACAAAAGCGGAGTTAAGAATGCCTTTGCACACAAGCGAATGCTCTCTCACTAAGGTCAGTTTATCCATAGTTAGAAATCAAACAGCATTCTGAAGCCTACTTTACCTTACAGAATGGTCTGGTGTACGAAAATGTCATCGTGGTAAAGCAAAATTCGTTGAGCGAATTACCTGTAATTACCGAATATGACCACCTCTATCGTATCTCGTGTGATTACACACAACATGCAACGAAAATCGCTGCAACAAGTATTTTGCAGTTAAGGTAGATTTTGACAGAAAAGAAGTTGGCAGGCAAAACCGTGAGAATTTTTCAGAAATACGGATTACAATACAGTAGCACCACCAGGAAAAGTGCGACACAGCCCAATGAAAATGGAACTCGCTTCGAAATTGAAAAAAGAGGTAATATAGATGGCCAAGACTCGAAGCAGAAATATGCCTCACAACATGTCTAACATGCCTCAGCGGCTTTTTCAAATTGTAAAGTTACAATTAGGTTTTGTAGCATAGCATGCGTTCTGGAATCAGTCTTTTTGCCATATGTAACCAACAAATCTTATGTTGCAGTATTCGAAGTGGTTTCATATTTACTAACTTTTCTTATTTGAACTTTCTGGGTTGACAAGCGGTTGAGGTGTTGGAAAAACCCTCTTTTGAAATAAAAATTAAAAGGAAGTTTTTCTACGCTTTTGGCACTGTGCTTACCCTTCCCTTAGTGCGAAATGTGCAGCCGCTTTTATTGTCAAACTTTTTTTGAGCTCGTGGTCCCAGCGAGCATATGAAGTTATAGGCAGTGCCCGGGCAAAAAGTCGATCTTGAGATTTTGTGTTTATCCGGGCCTATTCGCTATGCTGGATCCGAAAATTACCACTAGAGAGCGCGAAAACGGCGAAAAGGGGCTTTAACGCAGGAGAAAAATCAGCAGGGGCGGGGCTCGCGCCAGGTGGATTCACGCTCCCGCTTCCGGAGCGATCTTCTCGGTTCCGACCTCAAGTCACGCGTTTGCACTTGGCAGGTAGCGATGTTAGGGCGATAAAGGAACCGACGCCATTGTTCCGGAAGCTGGGAGCGTGAATCCACTCTGACGCGAGCCCCGCTCCCTGATAATTTTCCTCCTGCTTTAAAGCCCTTTTACGCCGTTTTCGCGCTCTTTAGTGCTGATTATCGGATTCAGCAAAGCGAATAGGCCTTGTTAAGCACGAAGTCTCGAAATCGACTTTTCGCCCGGACTCTGCCTCTAAGATAATCCAGATATAAGTTCAACTACCTTCAACAACTCCGTTTTCAGACTAAGACGGTCATCTTGGGACAAAGTGTTGACTTGAAAATTGAGGACACCGACAATTTGATTGGAACAAACTTCACAGTTTCTAAATGTGTGGCAAAGGACGCGAAAGGAGAAGACAAAATTACAATCATCGAGGATGGGTAAGTTATAGGCTTTGAAAGAATTAGCTTTGTTGAAAGAATTAGCTCTGTAAGTCCGCCGTCTCTTCTATTCAGATGCCCCACGGCGGCCGCTAGGGAGTACATAATACGAGGAAGCATTGAGAAAGGAGCGAAAGGCTTCTCAATACCGTTGCGAGCTTTTCGGTTCAAAAATGGCGATGGAGTTAAGATCACATGCCAGCTGCATGCGTGTGTAGAAGAGTGTGTTCAGGTAAGCGTATGCTTCGTGAGCCAAATCAGATTATTGCGTCAGGTTACGCTCTGTGTCCGCTTCAAAAATCTATGTACTAATCCAACCACTTTTTCATTCACATCAAAATTGCTTTTCAGCGCCCTTGCTCAAGAAAAACGAGGAAGCGGCGATATCTACCGCACGAGCCTGTATCACAGGAAAATGGGGAGGAAGTGGAGATATCTCTGATTGTTAACGATGAAACATCTCCAAAAGGTGCCCTATTAACCGACACATAAGAGTAGAACACTTTTTCACCTCTTTCAGAGCAATTCTGTGTGACTCGCACTGGTTTGATCTCCTTCTCAACAATCGCCTCCTTCACACTGTTTTTGCAGTTCCTGGTTTTGCTGAGACTGCAGCATATACAGAAGACGAGAAAATCTTTATAGTAATAAAATGCAGTAAATGTGAGGACGCAATAAAGCTACTAATACATCGTCGTTTGAGACGCGCAATCGAGGTTAACGCGGTTCATTGTTGAATTTATTTTGTTCAGGCGCTAGTGCTAAAAAGTGCAGCAATTGAGATACTGGTCATCTTTATGCAGAACTCTTCTTCCACGTTCGCAAACATGATAAAATTCTCATTACGACAAGATCACACCAAAACATCAACTCTCTAGTCGAATGAGGGTTATATTTTGAGTGCAAATGAAATTTTGCAGTAAAAGATACGATAAATGACAGTAAGACTTCCTGGGCGCGCGCACAAGTCAAAGTCCAATCGTGGTGGGACGCACTGGATAGAACATGAAGCGCTGATTCTACAGTCTTTTTCAGCCCGGAGTAGGCGAAACATTCCAAATGGAGCAGCGCGTCCGCGCCGCTACTGGCTCAGAGAGATAGATTCAAATGAAGAGACGCAGACTGCAAAGCGGCGCAAATCGTTGTGAAGCGGACTCCGCCAATCCAATTTCCGCCTAGATTGAGTTGAAACTTACTATATCTTTGAGGCTATCGACAGTGTGCGCAGCTTCCTTCAGCACAGTGGGGATAGATGGGGCGGCGTACGCAGTACGCAGCATACGCACACTACACGAAGATATGTGGCGTAGGCTGCCTACGCCGCGCACTTTCTCTCAACTCAAATTATGATATTACTACTTTACAGTAAAGGCTAAGCCCGTTTCTCTTTTTGTTTGCATGTACATATCTGTGTGTCCGTAGTTATATTAGACAGGACGAAAAAGTGAGCAGGCACACTTTTATGCACGTGTACGTACGCGATGTACTCAACTACGCCTATACCTGTATGGACATGTACGTGCTCTGCCCATGTAACCTACAACCGTACCTCGCGCAGTCTGGCCCTTGAAGTTGTGAATACACGCATTATCCACGACCGCTTCGCAGGATCCGTCTCTTGCCCTTTTGTTGAGCTCTTTTTGGAAGGCATGTAAACGCCATCCTATAGCGCTAAAATTTTCTGCTTAATTCATAACATCCTTGTAGTTCAAAATAAATTGCAGTCTATAGACGAATGACACTAGCATAAAATTGGTTGATGCAAGGAGAAAGCCTTGTGACTTTTTCTGAACATTGTGCAGTTGTTGTAAGATATTTGGTAACTCTATTTGACACATTCACCATAAAAGAGCCCATTTCTGAGTTGTTTCGGACGGTACAACTCACCGGTGGGTCGTATCTTCAAACACTGGAAGTTTACGATGAGATTGATATTTCACATGAGATTTCGCACATGTTTGGACACATCTTCGCGGACCTCTAAATCGTACTTTTCTTCGCACTGTACGATGCATCGGTGTTCAAAAAACACGAAAAAGTTGGCACCATAGGTCACAGCTCCCGCTCCGCACGGCCGCATCGCCTAAACCCTGCGCCACGTCTGCGATGCGTGACCCGGGCATTTTGCCAGGCCTCGATCGATGGCGCCGGCGCTGAAATTGTATTTTTTTGGCTGCTTCGTCTCTTTCTTTTCGTTTTTTTCGCTCACTTTGCTCTTATCTAGCCTCATGGTAATTTTGCGGTGTCATCTCATGCCGACAATCTGCGTCACAGTTCTTTTGTGCACCTAACTGGTGTTTTATGGGATTATCTCGTTTACTTTATCTCGCTTCTTCGTTTTTCGCGCTGTGGTCCCTCAGAAAGTTTTATCGTAGTTCTGTGATGAAGTAATATGCCGAAATTCAGCGCAATAGTTTTTTTCTAGACCTATGGTATTTGTAGGATTCCTAGCTCCCGTTCTTATCGCCATGCAAATGTAGGAGCTGTGTGTTTGTCTGCTGTGAGGGACGACGGCGCGAAAAAACGAAGAAACGAGACAAAGTGAACGAGAAAATCCCACCTCTGCCAATCCAAAATTCCAAAACATCAGCTAAGTGCACAAAAGAACTGTGACGCAGATTGTCAGCATGAGATGACATCGCAAAATTATCATGAGGCTAGGTGAGGGCAAAGTGAGCGAAAGAACGAAGAAAAGAGACGAAACGGCCGAGAGAATACAATGTCAATGTCAGCGCCGGCGCCATCGATCGAGGCCTGGCAAAATGCCCGGGTCACGCATCGCAGACGCGGCGCAGAGTTTAGGTGATGCGGCCGTACGAGGAAGGCTGCTGGTGTAAGCGACTGTATGATTGAGGAGCCCTGTATGTCCGATACTTTAAATGTCTAAAAAATGTCATGGTCGTGAATGTGTTGATACCATTTGATCTCTTCCCCGTAATCGTCAACTTGCAGGGCACCTTAGAAAGGTTGATCAGAAAGAGTTAGAAAGAATAATAATACTCAACTGATAGTTAACTCATAATTAAAGTTTGGTAATGCAGCTTTTCTATATTTAGCGTCAAAACGTCACTTATCATATTACTTATCATACCGTTGTAATGTGTTGTAGTCCTTGTCTGTTGAAGTTGAGTCGAACCGGACACAGTGGAATATTCAGTGGTTTATTAGCTGATCAGAATAGTGAATGAATGCGAATGAATCATCAGTTGGTTACGATACCTATATATTAGGTCGTTCCGAAAGTAATGTCGCTTTTTTCGAATGAACGCCACTCCACTATCCGTGGAATCAACATTTTGAGAGATCTTAGAAGCATTCGATGCAGCATTTCATCCTCTTTCTAATGATTTTAATTTCTCTGCATAATGTTTAATGAGCTCTCGAAAAATTACCAAAATCTGCGACTCATGCTTTTTGCCATGGTCAAGTTCGCCTATTTTTCTTAATTTTTGGACCTAATCTCCAAAAAAGTTCAAGCGGCAGGTAGAAAGAGGAAACACTATAGAATACAGAGTAATTTTTTCTTTTCCTTAACTTGCTTCTTAGAGTTTCTGGAATCAATTCTCCAATGCCATCAAATTCCATATTTGGTCAACACAAATCTCTCAGAGCAACAACCTGCAAGCAACTTGGATGGCATTCGACGCAGCTTGTTCTCCTCTTTCTACATGTTGTTTTTGGTTTCCGATTCATCAAGTACGGGATAAAATCATCATAATTTAACTTTTCCAAGGCACCCTCAAGGTGCACCCGAAATTTTCGAAAGTTGCTAAACCGAAGCGGTGAATGCTCGTTTGGTTTGTAAAATTGTTGCCAAACCATAATCCATCTTTCTAAGTCTCAAAATCTGAAGACTTGTTGACGTTTGATGCACTTGTGTCTGAGACGGGCCTGCTAAAATTCGGTGGTTCCATCAAAAAATCGTACAAGAATTATGACGAGCTCTGAAAAGTAGAAAAAAGCTGTGCTGTTTCTTGTAGGGTTTGCTCCATCCATCCATAACTTGGACTCCTTCTGAGGTTTGTTATAAAATTTTGAAAAAAATGTGAAACTTGGCCATCTCAAGCATAGGTCGCAGATTTTGACTCTTTTCTGGAAGCTCATTGACTTTATTGCAACAACTTCATAACCATTAGAAAGAGAATGAAATGCTGCATCAAATGCTACCAGAATCTCTTACACATCCTTGTGCCACGAGATGTGGCATACGTTTGAAAAAAGCGACATTACTTTCGAAACGACCTAATATATATAGATACGCCTCTGAGAACGTACCATTCGGTACCAGGCACCTAGGAGAACGGGCGGGAAACTCATGGGAAACTGAGTTCGAAACTAATAACCGAACAAGATATCGAATCACAACGAGAGACAATGATGAGACAATACAAAACAAATATAGTACATAATACATCACTCCCCAGCATAATGTGATGTGAGTTTCCACTCAACAATGATCATTTTCTATTTCTTACGTGGTTGATTCACAATTATTAGGTTGATGCAAAAGGAATGGCCGATTTGCGAATTCTCACTTTGATGTGCTATAACTTTCTGAAAGATCCACATTTCTGAATGCGCTAAAGACCTTCAGAAGCACCAAATCTTTCGCAATACAGCGCATACTTATTTATACTCAAACCCTAAAAGGGAAGAGAAATACGAACTAAAAGACAAAAAAGGTTCTTCTGAGGGAACCTTGTTTTTGACAATTCATAACTTCCTTCAGAGTTTCTTAGTATGAATGAAAAGTGGCCTATCTTGTAGCCGCAAGTCAGTAGTACAAAATACATTAAAATTGAAATTTAAAATTTCTCAGTTTTTTCAACATTTTTTTAGTGTGCCTCAAGGTCCGGAATATAGAATTTTCTGATTTTCTTCGTACTGAACAGCTGGATGTCTTTGCAAAAACTGCTAATAAATGTCCTAGCTCTACGCTTACAGAATTGTGCAAAGCTTTGGCGACTGACTTCCTCAAAAGAAAATTATGGGTCATAAAATGACCGCAACAGCTACCCATATTTAGGCTCCGATATCTCAGTCTGGATAGCTTTAAAGAATGCAGTCAAGTATGCATAATGTAGAAAATTTCTATTACATACAATAGCTAAATTTTTGAAGAAATCCCATTGATACGCGCTTGAATTCTGGCCGGAAAAGTGAGTGCAAAGAAATTCTGAATTCGGATGCAGTTATTTACAGCTTAGCAACTTTATAAGAAATGAGGATGAGAGCCCGTTTCAAGCACCATTAGATAGAGCATGAAAACAGCTTTGCGACAATATACTACCTCCATTGTAAAGAAGAAGTATTGATAAAAAAAGTTGCCCTGAAAAAAGGCTTGGAAAATCGGTTATTTCTTTTGCATCAACCTAATAATACCTCATAATGCTCAATTTCTACCATTATCGTTGTCGCCTACCAAAACATGGATTTTATGCCTTAAGCAATCATTGCCAACAAAAACTATAATTTTCTGCTGCAAGAAACATTATTGATCGGGAAAAAGCAAATTTTGTAAATAAAATGAAAATGTCACTATACTCTATGGCCCGTAGTAAAGCTCGATCAGTTCAGGTGAACTGAGCTTAACGCATCAGTTGAGCTTACTTCAGGTGAAATGATGACCGCCCACCTTCTGATGCGTTAAGTTCAGTTCACCTGAACTGATCGAGCTTTACTACGGCTATAAGCATCCCAAGTGAACTGACAGTAGGCCATCCGTCCACCTGCTGCAGTCAGATGTTGCACATCAGTTCACGTTCAGTTGACCTGAACGTGAACTAGTCTTAGAGTAGTGTAAGTAGTATGTAGAACAGGAGACGCAAAAAAACTCCCGTCAGTTGCTCTTGAGTAACTTACGATACACATCAATTTGCCTAACATGCAGACAAAATCGGCGCAAAACTGCACAATACCGCGGCCTGAAAAAGAGAGAATAAATAAACAGAAAAGAAAATCAATAAACAGCTGATTTTGGCGTGGCAAAGGAAACAGATTTTTTTCTTTTTTGTAAAGTTTGTTTACTTTTTTTCGATTAGCTGCTCGAGATAAGAATTTATTGATTCAATTCATTGATTTCATGTTGCAACCATTTAATTTTTTCATGAAATTTTCGTCAAAAAATGTGTTCTTGTTTTAATCATGCATGTGCTAGGCGATATCCTTGATAGCGTCATCATAGATTTTGCGAAAGCGGTCGCTATCAAAGAAGCCAGGCGATGCAGCAGAAGTGTGGCGCTAGCCGCAACCATGGCCGCGCGCGCTCAATTCCAGTCGCTTAGCTGTTCGACCAAACCGGCTCCAGTGGTTCCTTTTCAAGAACGCACATAATTGTCATAATTTGAAAGCGATCCGCATCCAGATCAATAGCTCACTGGATGCTAGATGAGGCGTCGTGAGTTCAACTTAAGCCCGCACCAGTCGAGTTGCACTGATGGGAATTTACTACGGGCCTATCTTTCTAGACAACTCGTAAGGGAAGCTACCTAACTTAGCTCGGCCTTTCGGTGAAGGACGTATATATATATTCTCAATCAGTTTCGAAAGCTAATTCCGAATATGCTATTCCTAGCGGCGGCGCACCGTTCCGAAGCGAGTTATGATTTTTTATCACGGCGAATTGGCGCACTACTGAACATGGAAAGACTGTCTGTAGGTAAAAATCTGCAGGAAAAAATATTGAAATAGCATCAAATCCACTCTTTTCTCACTAAAAACAAGCTTAACGCAAGTATATTAACACTTACAAGATCATGCCGCGTTGCCAGTAAGTCGATAATTATGCAAACTGTGCACAAAAAAAGTCAATAGTTTGCTTCAGATTGATGCACCGCAGCTAGGAATAATATATCTGGAATCAACGTTCAAAGGTGCTTCAGGATGTATAAGTTTCTTTTTGAAAGGCCGAGCTAAGTTAGGTACCTTCCTTTGTCAGCTTCATTCTCATCTCGTAGTCTAACAAGTGTTGCAAAGTTTAGAATGTTACGCGATTCTCAAGTAAAGACTAGTATTACGCTTTCCTTACGTTTCTCAAGCATTGAACACACTACAGGCGGCAGACATCCTTGAGCTTCAATTAGGGACTGATTCCACTCTAAGTATAAACAAAACCATTGCTTTGAGTTGAGCACAAAGAAATACTCTCAAATGAGTGCAGCGAATAGATACCTCGTTTCACTAAGTGGAGTAAAGGAGCATTGCGCGGCTTGACTATAAATGTTGTTGTGGTAATAACTGGGACACTGACAACTATGAATTCCTTTCACATCATCTTCGCACTCCTCGTCGTTAGTGAGAGGTCAGCTTTCATCCCAAATTGCAAGTGAAGTTTTTGCGAGATAGTTCGACATGTCAGCGATATCATTCATCATTTTCAGGTCCCAAGCGTCAAATTATGCTATACCCGGGGCAGAAATAGAAGGTACGTAATAAATGCAGTAAGTCCAATTGAATATTCTGAGTGTATTTCAACTCAATGCGAAAGCTCTTTTGTTGTCTTTGCTGGAAGTGCAGATAAAATCTCAAATACATCTGTACTCAAGAGATTGAACGTAATGTTGTTTGATTTCAGAACCGACAACTCTAGCTATTCCAGCAGAATCACACCCAGACGTTGCAATAGCCCCTGCTCCTGCTACCGTATCAGCTGTCGCAGACGCGGCAGTAGTTGCGCCTGCTCCAGCCATTGCGACTGCTCCACTTCCAGCCCCTATTCTTGCTGTTGCGCCATTCCTAATACTGGCGTTTGCTCCTGTTGTAGCTCCTGCTCCAGTAGCAACACTACCAGCTGTGGCAGAAGGGGCAACAGTCGTAGCCGCAGCGCCAACTGTTGCATCAGCTTCAGTTGTAGTCGCTCCAGCTCCTGTGATTGCTGCTCCAGCGGCAGTTGTTGCTTCAGCTCCAGTCGCAGTTGCTCCTGTTCTAGCGACGGCTGCATTCAATCCTTATATTTCCCCGTATGCAATGGTCAGAACTTATTAATATGTCAAATGTTTCTTGATCGAGTAATTACGATTTAAGTATGCCAATCACTACTTCCCGCGCACTGAAGTTCATAACGTTGTTCGATCTTACAAGAAAGGTAATGTTTACTTTAATTTTATGACTTTTGTGCAAACTCGTTTCTACAGAAAGGGGACATTCGTCTGATACTACGATGATTTCCGGACTTTTTCCTAATCAACTCGGAGTTCCCCATGCTCACACTGTCGAAACGCCGGTGGTAGCCGCTCCTATAATTGAGGCCCCGATGGTAGCCCCTGTGAGAGCAGCACGAGATCATCGACAGAAGACTGTAAAGAAGACGGTTCGCATACATAAGGCTTTCGAAAAGAAAATTTGATATTTGATAAGTACTTTGTTGTTGGATGCAGATCGCTTGGTAACCAGCGGCGGTCCCAGGATCCGTCCTGGGGAGGGGCGGCATAAAAAAATTTTCTGAGTGAATGTACGTGGCGTTAGCTACGCATACCAAAAAAAATTTTGGGGGTCCTCTCAAAACTTTTGCGGGCGCATAACCAGTGACCTAAAAATTTTTTTGCAGTGTTGATTTGTATTTTGAATGTTAATAATTCTCTTGTCATGGAGTCTTTTAAGCTTTAGGTACCAATTTGTAGAGCTGGCTTTAACTTAGATTTACAATATGAAGCGAGTTACCGATCTTCTTCATTACTGTAGGATTATAGTAGGAACTTTGAAGAGAGTTTTGCGTCATGAGAGTTATGTTTACTTTTAAGAAAGGACTAGAGAAGCTGAAAACTTTCAACCAGGCTAACCAGGGTCGTGATTCCAAATGTGAATCTCGCACTTCACCATGATGCTGTTATCCTAGGTTATGCCAGTTATAACGTAACTTTCTGATGTTCGTCGAAAATTTTATTAGGGCAGTTAAAAAGCTCTGCGAACATGTTACAAATTCTGTTTGGAAATTTTTTTTTGTACGGCGTATCTCACAGTTGACGCCATATGCTGCGAGTTTCCACCGTGGTAAAAAAAGATCGGTAATTCGCTCTATGTTGTAAATCTAAGTTGAAGTCAGCTTTACAAAAAGTAACCTACCCTGATTTTACGCGCATAAGGCGCACTTTTTCGAACTTTCAAGCGAGCCGCTCACGGCTTCACTGTATTCCGGAATGAAATCCTTACATCACACGATTCTCTCAAGCAATATACAGCACGTTATAGGGTCCTTTGGTTGCAAAGTCCTTTGGCTTATCTGGGCTGGTCGATTTTGGAAAAAAATCCCCCGCGCCTTATACGCATGAAATTAGGGTAATTTTTTTTTCCGAAAAATCTCATGACAAGAGAGTTACCAAGAATCAAACAGTAGGCACATTTTCTGGGACACCCTGTTATACAGTGTTCGAAACACAATTTTTTCTAATGGACCTCTGAGGCTGAAATTCTCTCCTTTATAAACAAGTCACGGTGCAGGTTATAGACTAGTGGCGAGTCACTGGGTCCTTCTATCGATATATTGATTTGTTTACTTTCATTCAAGGAGAATAAAGCTTATAATCGTTGTTCGAGTCATTTCCTCAAGTCAAAAGAAGGGGGCTGTAACGGCTATGTACATTTTGCGGCGAGGAGGATGCGGTGTCACGAAGCGGGAGGCCAAAAAGGAAGACAAATCGTCCACGGCAACACTGCTGCAGGACTCAAAGCAAGAGCACGTAATAGGAAATGAAGGGACAGTGCGACTTAAAGTAGAGCAATAAAAAGGAGGTATTTGTGGTATAAAATATTACTACTACTGCGATTTGCGGGGCTAATTTGGACCCACGGTCCAGGCTGGACCGGGACGCTGGCTAGTATGCAACAAAACTGCTTAGCAAGTGTCCTCAGGAAACTCTTTGTATGTTGCGAGTGCACATTCGTTTTTTGACTTGAAATTATTAACTCAACGCAAATGTAGGTACCCCACGAACAATTTTTCTTTCATATACAATCAACATATATTAGTTTCGATTTTTTTCAAACTCGGCAAACAGAAAGTGGTTTCTGACACGAAGAAGCTGATAAAAATTTTGCAAGATTCTGCTTGGAAAAACTAGTGTGACCGATTACTACCAAAACAATTTTGTATCCCAAACCCTTTATCTAGACTTCGTATACGAAAAGGGAGAATCAACTTCGGTTTTATAAGCGGTGAGCAAAATAAAACATCTATTATATCGTAGTTAATGTGCATTCTACTTGTAAGTTACGAAACGGCTGAACTACATGTGTAGGACCTTGTATTCTTGTTATAAAAATGCTTACTTTGTAAGGCTTGTCTTCCTTTAACGTGCCCAAACGGTGTTGTAAGGACCAAATGCACTACATCTCTGGAAAGGGGAGGGGAGCTGAAAAAAGACGCATCATGTCTCGCTGCTCTGAGTACCTTTAGGCTGCGTTCATACTGATTCCCATGTTCTGGAACTGTTCCCGCACAGTTCTCGCACTGTGCTGAAACTGTGCGGGAACTGTGCGGGAACTGTGCGGGAACAGTTCCAGAACTGTGCTGCATGCTCTGCAGCCGCCCCGCACCGTTTTGAACGGCGGGAGTTGGAGAATTTTGACCGTTTTCAACGGTTTTTCTTCCAGATTTCGCTCATTTTGGCCTTAATCCTCCACCCCGCTTCCCTTTTTGATCAGCAGCACTGCGAACTCGAAGCGGGGTTGAAGAATGAGCGCTTTTCTGCGCCGTGTATTCGGAAAGATGGGCTATCGTGCGATTGTTCATTCTGTCTTCTTGTTTTTTGCTCAAAACTACTTCATTTGTTCCAGGAAGCGGCTGCTTAGTTTCCATAGCCATCTGCCACAAATTAGGGAGTAGGAGAAATCCTGAAATTGCATGAGTTGGGACTTGTCTCTTGCTTTTCATGATTTTGGGCGTTTTAGCCTTGTTCGTTTTTCCATGTCGTTGCTTCTCCGTTCTTTCTTCTACCCCGCTTCTCCTAGTGATGAGAAAAGCTGTGAATTTGAAGCGGGGTTGAGGATTGAACGCTGTTCTGCTCCATGTATCCGGGAATATGGGCCTTCGTGCGCTCGTCCATTCTCTCATCGCTATTTTTGTTCAGACCTATTCATGTGTACTAACAGGTCGCTGCGTAGTCTCGCATCGTCTTAAAATTGAAATAGACAAGTCTTTAGAACACATGAAGTAGGTCTGAACAAAAATAGCGATGAGAGAATGGACGAGCGCACGAAGGCCCATATTCCCGGATACATGGAGCAGAACAGCGTTCAATCCTCAACCCCGCTTCAAATTCACAGCTTTTCTCATCACTAGGAGAAGCGGGGTAGAAGAAAGAACGGAGAAGCAACGACATGGAAAAACGAACAAGGCTAAAACGCCCAAAATCATGAAAAGCAAGAGACAAGTCCCAACTCATGCAATTTCAGGATTTCTCCTACTCCCTAATTTGTGCCAGATGGCTATGGAAACTGAGCAGCCGCTTCCTGGAACAAATGAAGTAGTTTTGAGCAAAAAACAAGAAGACAGAATGAACAATCGCACGATAGCCCATCTTTCCGAATACACGGCGCAGAAAAGCGCTCATTCTTCAACCCCGCTTCGAGTTCGCAGTGCTGCTGATCAAAAAGGGAAGCGGGGTGGAGGATTAAGGCCAAAATAAGCGAAATCTGGAAGAAAAACCGTTGAGAACGGTCAAAATTCTCCAACTCTTGCCGTTCAAAACGGTGCGGGGCGGCTGCAGAGCATGCAGCACAGTTCTGGAACTGTTCCCGCACAGTTCCCGCACAGTTCCCGCACAGTTTCAGCACAGTGCGAGAACTGTGCGGGAACAGTTCCAGAACATGGGAATCAGTATGAACGCAGCCTTATCCTTCTTTGTCTGTCTATCTTACGAAATTCACATACCCTGATACCCGAGCATGATGGAAGCAGGATACTGCATACAAGCTGAGATTATCGATGTTTTGTATGACCCCCTGAAGAATCCTCAGGTGATTGAAAACATGGTCGTCTTTTTCTCATAAACGCGTTTAAAATATTGGAAATTGTACTGATGATATCATATTACTGCTGGGCAGGTTCGCGATAAAAATAAGTGAAATATCAGGACATCAAAATCTCAAACTTTCGTTCGCGGTTCCCTTCACATTCCCTTCAATACCTTCACATTTGTTTGTCCTGTCGTTACTTGCCTAGCAATGCTGTAATAGATCCTCAGTACAACTTTACGATGTCCGGTTTACAAGAAAGTAAACGACTTTGTAAACAAGGGGAATAATTTGGGGATCCCCAAGGTATTACACAAAGCAGTGAAAATCTCGACTTGCAGCAACATTCTGCCATTGATGATAAACAGGTGTCAGGCAGAAGTGCCCTCATAAGGCAGGCAACAAAGAGAAATACACATATCTGGAACAACGATATATGGCGCGTCTCTACTCAGCCCCCTCCTTTCCCCAGCGCAGATGTATAATACGTGCAAGCTTAGAACTTGCTGGTATTTGCAGAGTCGAAATACCTCGATGGTAGGGTGTTACTTCTTCTATAAAGCAGTGTAACTAGTTGTTGAGGGAACTCTTTAAAAGGCAGCTGTAACGCTAGAAATGATGGCGGCGCGCCGTGTTTACGAGACAAGGAGCAATGATGGACAGCTGATACAAAGTCGTTACGCAAGCTCGACTAATGTATACCATGATACACCTAAATCAGTAAGTTTCTGAGCAGTTTCAAGCTATCCATTTTACCTGGTTACATAGTAGTACGTTCTGGTTCTCAGCGACCACAAAGCCCGGCCTTAAAGGCAGTGTCCGGGCAGAAACTCGACTTCTAAAAAACCAACTTATCTGGGGTTATCCGCAACGCTGAATCCGAAAATCCACATCAGAAGGCGCGAAAACGGCGAGAACATGCATTTTCCAAGTCCTCACATTTCGAAATTTGGGGATCCCCGCCAGGCTAAGACGCAGAGGTTGCAAAGAGCGCACGGTTTTTAACTGTGGCGGCATACGTACTCTGCCGTCTGGCAGGAATTCAAACAACTCGGAGGACTCCGCCCCAAGGCGTAAGTTTCCCCAATTTGCAATCGTTTTTCTTGCTTTAGGTCGAACGTTTTATGCTCGCAGTTGCGCGATGTTGTGTCTCAAGCGGGTTACTTTCACATGGCAGAGAAATCTCAGAACCCCCATTTTGCCCGGACACTGCCTTAAAAAAGAGTCAATGTCAAAGTGTAATCATAAATAATTTTACATGTCAGCCCGCCCTTCCTTTTCCCTTCCCCAGTTATGTTCTTGTATGGCATCATTACTGCATGCGGTGAAAATGCTACATCAATGCGAAAGCTTACGATGTTCCAAACAGATGCAGTGACCATGTAAGGGCTGCTAGCGGAAGAAGTCGCAAAATCTAGTGGCACGAACACGATTGATACCCTAATTTTGCGATTACAAGACGCACTTATTTTTTCTAAACTCGACAGCCTGAACACACCAATGTCGCGGCCAAAGGGCTTTTAAGCCTGCTGCTCCATTTGGAAGAGCTGTGTGAGAGCGAGACCATTCCGTGAGAGACTATGGTGCGATTGAGTCGTTTGCTTGGAAAAAAAAATGAAAGAGTGCGTCTTGTTCTTGTGAATTTAGGGTGACTCCGAGCGCATGCGGCGTTTACAACGTACGCGCGTTTGTTTCATTCGCACTTTTTCATCTTTTCAACTAATATTGCCTTTGAGCCCTCGTCCGTCAAGACTTGTCTTTTTTTTCCACAGAGTGTGCTAGACTAAAAAAACTCATGGTAGTAATGAAGGTACTGTGTCGAAGCGTGTTAGAGCGCTATAGCGTCCGTTGCGCTACCTAGGTTCTGTTCATGAGTGGCGAATATGAAGACCCAAGCCTTATTCTTGTACACATATTCTTCTATTCCAAATAACAACTGCTTGTCCATGAGCAGAGATTCCCTACTTTCTAGACTTCTCTTCTATTTTGCAGAAATCTCTCAGTTTTGGTTTTGCCTCTCGTTTGAGCCACTTAGGCCTAAAGCTTCACTGCAGCTCAGATCACGGCCAAAGTTACTCTCCTATCAACATTATTTCTTGTAACTAAAAAACACCAAACTTGTAAAGCAGATTACTTTCGGCCATTTCGATATCAGTTATTTTCTGGTGTCTAAATGTTGGCAAACAGTACAACTTTCTTGCATCTCATTCAAAGCTTCGACTTATTTGCATAACTTGTGTCACTCTGTTCACTGCTCCAAAATTCGCTTAACGTAACGTATTTGTTCAGCTTTGCCAAGCAACCATGCTTTCTGCCATCCTTTTCTCAAGGGTAAAGTTGCAAAGTTGCCTATACATTACATTATGATCACCTTAAGATTGGCAAAAAACCCTAGTTGGCCATGTAAAAGCCGTTGTTGCAAAATCTGCTATTTGAGCGTATATAAATTGCTACTATGCACCTGTATAGCCGTAATCACATTAAATTTCAAATGAACTACCGTGTGAAACAACATGATATATATTTGGTTGTTCCGAAAGTTCTGTCCGTTGCCTTGTTTTAACTTCTTGCAGTCTTGTACTTGTTGCAGAAATACGAATATTGTCTGAAAGCACTTTTCTTGCTCTTTCTAGAGCTTATAAAGCTTAACAAAACGTCTTCTCAGTGATAAGAGTTCAAGTCCCAAAGCCAAATCACCAAAATGCAGTCATGCTCGAGAAAAACTGTCTAATAAGAAAATTCCCGTAGTATTCGTAAAATCAAATATGTAATATTTTATAATGGGTCAGGGTGTAATGGGCTAACATACGCACACTTTACCTCCAACAAAGCGGACCTCTTACTTTTCAATTTTTCCTTAAAAGTGGAAGACAAACTTAGTCATTCAAAAAGTAAGAACAATCAATGTACAGCGAAAGGTGATGCACTCCAATATGCATAGGAAGATTAAAACGAGAGCAAGCGGGGACCATCGACCAATTAGCTTTTTTCGTTCGCGACAGCAAGAAAAAATCAAATATTAGACAGTCGACTTATTTGCGCGCGAGCAGGAGGACTCTCAAATAATGGATTTTTTGATTTGCTCGTAAAAATTTCTGTGCAGCAAAGATAGCTCTAATTCTTTTTAGTCACAAAAGATCCTCTGAACTATAGGCTACTATGGTGGCAGCCCAATATGTCCGCGTATCCTTATATGGAAGCATTTGTACGTCAAAGTGGGTGGGAAGGAAACTCTGCAAAATTATCCATGTTTTCTCTCCTCTTTCGCTTGCTTTGTTTATACTGCACACTGTTATTTGATAAATATAACCTAGCTTAATCCAACAAAATTCAATTTGTGCAAGAATGTTGATTTTGAAGAGAGTTATAACAATCTTATCTAGAAAACTTGCTGGCAGAACTCTGACAGAACTTTTGGAACGACTTAGGCCCGTATGCACGTACGTCCCCGCTGGGGAGGGGAGGGGAGTTGGATCCCCAGGGGAACGATTCCGGGCCGGGTTCCTCTCTCAGCGACCTGTAGCTTTACCTCTCTCTTCCATACTCGCTTCTTGTAAAGAAATCCGGACATATATCGCAGTTTCGAATATCTGGAGAAGTTTGTGACCATTCACGAGAGTTGCGCATTTTTTATTTGACATGATAGTTTTATCCATTAAGGCTGGTACAACATGTAACTATCACATTATATGATAAATTGTCTTCATCTTGTTATCCTAACGTAAAACTGCTTTGAATAAAATGAAAATTAGCAGACTCGCGTGTTTCTGAGTAGAGACCCTCGGGGGAGTGATCCCCTCCCATCGCTCCCCTCGTGCATAGCAGGGATGGCCGCTGGGGATCATTCCCCTGGGGTAAAGAACGATATGCAGCTTATAGCTACAGCGTTTATGGAGAGCTGGCACGATTTGCAGCTTCAGTTATGTGTAAAAATGTTGGTTTGAATGTCCGCAGCACCCCCCCCCCCTTTTCTCGGCAGCATAACGTCCTCTACTCATTCACTGCAGATACACCTTGACTTCTATTATTAAACACCTTTACGCTGAAATGGGCAGCATGAGCGAGAATGAGCAGCATCCATGAAAACAGCTGGAATATAATGGATGTAGGAAATATTTCTTTAGTGCGCCGACCGCAATCACGGCAGAGGACATTCTGCAACGACTAAATATCGCCGAGACACATTGAAGGCGAGTAGCTATCAAAAAAAAAGAAAAAAGGAATAATTACTGCAAAAAGCGGAAGCAAAATGAATTCCCCGCTCGATCTCCTCTTCTGCATAAGGGGGCTCCCCTCACCTACTCCCAGGGGATCCCCTCTTCAGTATTGTCTTTCTGCATACGGGCGTTCGCGTGCGGAAGGGAGGGGAGCCCCAGCGGGGATCATTTTAATGGTTAAACCCACATCTCCTCCCCGCGGGGATTATACGTGCATACGGGCCTTAGTACTATGGTTTGAATTTCGTAAAACGTCGAACTACCTCGGGTAGACTTGAGGTACTTCTAAGGCTATTGTAGATGTTACTCAGAAATTGTGGGTGGCAGACAAACCGCATTCGCGCTTTCTTGCAGGCGGTCGGCAGAATTGTGGGGTGGGGCCAAACTTTCAGCGAGCGTTACTTCATTTACGTCTCATGTGCTGCCAGCGGACAGCAATAGGAATTTTCTGCAAACTATCGTCAAATAACTTCTTTCAGCGGTCTGACTTACGCAGTTTCGGGCATTCACCCAGCAAACGTAACACACTCTATGGCAGAGGTGTCATTTTGGGTTTGATTACCCAATTATGGGTACTTGCTCTCAGTGGGAGACCTACGGACTGTGCTTCTTTCACAAAGGATCGTGCGGCCTTCAACAATTTCGCATATTCCCGCGAAAGTCCACGAAAATGCGGTCACCGCGCCGCAATCAGTCCACGAAAAAAATGCGATTATTTTCTGAGCGTTCGTCTAAAAATAGCCAACAGTCTTCCAAATACCTGCATGTGGACCATGTGGACCTGCATAAGGAATTAGCAAACTATTTTTCTGGTGCTCGCTTGTCAACGCAAGATTGCCGCTTACCCTGGGTATTCTCTAAGTAGTTGACACAGTCAATTTTCGCTATCATTTTTTGGTGACATTCCGAAAAAAGTCCGAATCAAGATTGGATAGAGCGAATTCTATGATGCTATCAAGTTCTGGTCGATTTGAAACTCAGAGAATCAAACGACGGGCAACCAAGCAGTCATCTGGTGCAACATTTTCTTCTAATTTTGAAAGGTTATTCTTAATTCTGGCTTTCAAAGTCTCAGGGGTTGCAATTAATTAATTCATGCTTATGAGCGTGCCCCCAATGGACTCGGAAAATTCGGGTTTCACACTTCAACTCCACAAATGCTCACTTGCTTCGATGAATTAGTATTGAACGTTGATCCACTTTCGGAAGTTTAAAATTGATGATTTTCTGATGTTTGACACTTTTTTTCTGCAAGAAATCTGCTAAAAAGCTGTTTTCTCAAATCTATCAAGCAATTATAACGTGCTATGGAAAAAAGAAATAACCTGCTTTGTATTCTCTAGGATTGCTCTATGCATTCATTGCCTATACTTCTTCGGAGAAAATAAGTACGAAAATCTAGAAAAATAATAAAACTTGACATGGCAAAAAGCATGGCGCATCAAAGTTTTGTGATTTTTTTGGGAAATTGTTTACTGCACTGCAGTAAGAGCATAAACATCTGAAAGAGAATAAAATGATGCATTCAACCTAACCGTTCAACCATTCAACAAAATGCTACCAAAACCTTCTATGAATCTTCAGGCCAATTGTGGCAGCTATCTTACTATAATATCTTTTGGTAACTGCCAAAGTGATGCGACGAGGGTACTCTCCTCCCCCCCCCTATGCTTTACCGTTGTGCTATGTGTTCTCTTACAGTGTTAACAGCAGATTCGCGACAACGAGGGCAGTCCAGGAATGATATCCACGAAAGTCCATTTAAAAATGGGCTTTTCGCGAATGAAACGCGAATGAAATGGGCTTAGTCCCTGCGGTGCGATAAGATATCGCGTTCGCGAATCCATTCATTCCATACAAAATTGCTTCAGCAAACCTTTCTTCAACTTGCCTCAACCTGTTTACTCACTCTTGCAAACTCATTCCCACCAAGTGGTCGATATCCAGACGATCTAACTTTACTATATCAGTCACGTGGATGCTCCGTTCTTTTCCATTTCATTACACCTCATAGAATGCCATTTATTAACTATGACTATGCATCTAAATTAGTTTCAGTCCATCTAAAATCCAATTAATATCAGGGCATTCGCTCTTCAAAACTTCTATGAATCTGCATTGAATCAAATTCGTATGTGGAGTTTCCAGAAGAAAGCAAACTTTGGCTAGACTTGCATTGCAATTTGTGAATCAAAATGCTTATCTCACAGAAAACCTTGTACTACACTACAACACAAAGGCTTTTAAGCTGGAAAAACTTTGGATCTGCAAAAAAATTGATGGCTTCTCATGCTGTACTTTAGCAACCCCAAAACTTTCATGCAAATATGGCGTTTGATATATGAAGCTGTTTTTCTTGCATCAACTGGGTGAGTTTGAGGGGTGGATACTAGAATGATGACAAAGTCACTGAATTCAATTAGAACGAATTCGTTTAGAACTTATCTAGGCATATACTCTGATCCCAAGTTATATGTGCTTTTGATGATCAAAGTTGCTTAGGGGAAGTGCTACGAACAACTGAAGCAAAGCGGACTTATATCCGTCTCAGCATATAGGGAATGCTTGAACCAATGCCTTTTGCTATTGGCAACCTTATTATAGATTTTGAACAGAATTCAAATCAACCGGTTATTGGAAAAGCTCTCGCATAATCCAGTATCAATCAGGTAACCTTTTTTCTCAACCATAATGTGATGCTCTGTCGAAAATAAAACAGAGTTTCGACGTTCTGGGTATTGAAAAGTGCTTTCGGTGACATAATGACGTATAGAGAAGACTTTCTCTATAAAATGACTTGTTTAATTTTGGTAAATCGCGATTTTTTTTATATTTCCATACGAGAGCAAGAAGTGACTAATGTATAGACTATAGCTAGTAAGAAATTTTTCACGGAATATTCTGACTTGCTAGCGGTACTTCAGTACTTCTTGCTACCAAACTCAAAATCGCGAATTTGGAATTGCCGTCTTTGTCTGCCTGTCTGTCTGTCTGTCTGTCTGTCTGTCTGTCTGTTTGTCTGTCTGTCTGCCTGTCTCAACTGTCTACGAAAAATTTTTTTCTATGATTTTCAAAGCATTTCAAGGCTGTTTGGAAAAGATAGTTTTTTGGCCCCCCTAAAGAAGATAAAACTTTCTCCGTTCGCTTACTATCTTAAAATGGGCTAGGGAACATATTCCCAAAAAATCGCAATCAAAAATATGCAAGAATGTCAAAAATGGGCTTAGTCCCAGCACATCTGGCTGCTGGGAGTAAAATGGGCTTATCAGAAAGGTGAGAGAGAATGAACATGGAGGTGGACTCCATTTTGCCCCATTCTAAAATGGACTTTTGACGTCATCTTCCGCGAGCGATAGCTCAAGTAAGCTTGAATCATTTTCATTTCACCGCTTTGTCTCGCGGTTGCGATGGGATGAAAAATTTTGGATATCGTAAGCGGGAGCCGATTTCGACCACTTTCTAACGCGAACGAATAAAATGGACTAAGTAAGTCCATTTTCCTCCATTATGAACTTTCGTGGATATGAGTCCAGGAATGATATCCACAAAAGTCCCCGCGAAATGGGCTTTTCGTGCGAATAAAATGGACTTAGTCCATGCGGTGCGATAAGATATCGCATTCGCGAACACATTCATTCCATACAAAAATGCTTCAACTAACCTTTCTCCAACTTGTCTCAACCTGTTTGCTCACTCTTGCAAACTCATTTCCACCAAGTGGTCGATATCTAACTAGGCTGACCTAACATTACAATGTCACTCAAGTGGCTATTCTATTCTTTCCTACATCGTTACACCTAACAGAATGCCATTCGTTATCGATGACTATGCATCTAAATCACTTCCAAGACTAAAATTCATGTCATATCCGGGCCTTCGCTTCAAAACTTCTACGAATCAGCATTAAATCGAATTCGTATGTGGAGATTTCTGCAAAAAGCAAACCTTGGCTGGAGTTGCACTGCAATCAGTGAATCAAAATGCTCCTTATAAGTAACCTTTACTACACTACAACTCAGAGGGTTTTTCAAGTCGCAAAAACTTTGAATCCCAAAAGACGACTTCGCAAGCGGTCTATATCAGCTTTTCTTTGTCTTTCAGCGAGTTGAATGTATGGACTAATCTAGTAAGAAATTCTTTACGGAATTTCTTTAGCTAGCTAGCGGCACTTCAGTAATTCTTGCGAACCAAACTCAAAATTGCGTTTAGAATGCCGTCTCTGAGGTTCGGTTCTACGAAATTAGCCAAAGATAGCTTCAAAGTAATCACATTGAAGCACAATTTTTTTCAAATTTTAGATTACAAATCATGAATTTTGTTTTGGTTGATGATTTGAAGAGTTAACAAACTTTGTTTGTTTTACATAAGAATTTTCTGATTGACCTGATATTAAGAAGCATTTGGGTTTATTAGCGAATATTTGAGTGAATTTGATCTTTTACTATGTTTTTATAGCGTTTCTATGAGTTTAGAAAGAAACACTTATTTCAGAGTTCATAAAAGACATGAAACTTTTTCCACCCACCTATTATCTTAGGATAGGATGAGGAACACATTCCCAAAAAATCGCAATCAAAAATATGCAAAAAGGTCAAAAATGGGCTTAGTCCCAGCTCACCTTGCTGCTGGGAGTAAAATGGGCTTTCAAGTCCATTTAAAATGGAGGTAAATCCCATTTTGCCCCATTCTAAATGGACTTTTCACGTCATCATTTCGCAAGCGAGAGCTCAGGTAGGGTTAAATCATTTTCATTTCACCGCTTTGCCTCGTGGTTGCGATGGGATGAAAATTTTTGGATAACGCGAGCGAAAGCAGATTCCGACCACTCTCCACCGCGAACGAATAAAATGGGGCTTGAAAGTCCATTTTCCTCCATTATGGACTTTCGTGGATATCATTCCAGATTATGCGGCGACGAAATATAAGTGCGATACATGAACTAACACGGATGTGCTGAGAAACGCCGAGAGAGTACTGGGGAGCGCATGCACTCTAGGAGGATCCACATAGTTTGCATAACAGCGACGTAGAGTTGACGGCGTTCTTAGTAGCTTCCAGACTGTATGCACTTTAAGTGCAAATTCTAGAGCTTGCTCCGCATGGAAAGTGCAAATATGGGCAACAGTCGTCAAAGATCACCTCCTCATTCATAAACAAGCAAAGAAGCGATCAAGTGCGTGTCATGTACAGAGCCAAACAACAACGAAATATTGATTCCACTACCGAATTAGTGCAAATGTCTGACCCCCAGTTGCTATCATAATTTGGAAACCTGTCGCCCATTTTGCTTCCTATTAGGCCTAACTTCTTACAATCATTATTTTTCGAAAAGCACATTATGATTTTGAACATTATGAAGGTTAGGGTAAAATATAACCTATCAATTTTACGGGGAGTTACTTTTTGAAAATACTGCTTTTGCCTCTGGAAATAGAAAAAACAGAGGGAGCTACGTCTCGTTGGAAGAAAAGAATCAGTCGATTCATGCGGTAGTACATTTTTCTAAATTTCTAGGAACATTTGCTAAATTTCTAGGATTAAATGCTGAATCTCACAAAAACCTGTAAAATACTTACTTTTGGATGCTTTTACACTGTGTAAATATTGTTGTTGCCTCTGAAAACAAATGAGCAGAGGGAGCTCGGTCTGCTGGAGAAAGACCCAACGTATCCACTCGAAAACACATTTCTTCCAACTAGATTTTAATGTGAAAATTCACAGAAACATGCTGCATTTGTTTTTGGCGGCCTCTACTTTGTGAAATCCCTACTTTTGCCAATAAAAACACAGCAGAGGGAGCTTGTCTTAATGGAAGAAAAGACCTAGTGTTCATGCAGCAGTACATATTTGATATAATCCCTAGGTTTCAGTGCTGAATGTCACAAGAAGGGCTTGAAATTCAGTTTGGCCGCTTTTATCTTGCGAAAAACGTACTTCTGCTTCAAAAAGCATAAGTCTCGAAGAAAGGAAAGCTTCAAGGACTTTATTCGGCAGCGCAATTAGGCTGAGGACTTTTCAGTTTCAACGCTAAATCATGCAGAAGCTCGCTTGAAATTCACTCTTGAATACCCAGAGGGCTCATGCGACAGGACATTTTTGCTAGGATTGTCCAAGAAAAAGCTTTGAGCGAACTTTGGTCTCGCTTTAAGAAATGACCGTTTCTTGGCGAGACGTAATAAGGAGAGTGTAGGACTGTGCATGATCGCGAAGCTCGGTGTGTTAGCGGCCGTTTCACAGTTTCTGACTGTCAGGCTGAGTTTCGGGTTGAATCAGCTGTTCTACATAGATGACTGCTGAGGTGGTCTTCATGTTTAGTAGCTGTGGTATCTGGGTAGGGTAGTTGCAAGAAGAACAGCGTAGATGATTTGAGAGTTCCTCACTTTGAAAAGTTTCCTTGAGAGCATAATCTTACTTCTACTACTACGTACCTACGTTGCGCCAAGCGTTGAGAAAATGGAAATGATCTTGAAATAAAACTTTGAAATGAGCCTGATCTTGCTTCTAATACTACTTGCATTGCGAAAAAGATCGGTGAGAAAATGGGAATTCATTCTCTTGCTATTTTTAGTTGCGCAGACAGTTATCAATGTATCTGCCCCAACCCACTTGCTAGCGACCCGTAGGGTAGCCTATTCAAATAAATCGAATACTTCCAGGACAACCTAGTGCATGACATATATGGAGTTTCGTTTATCTAAAAGACTTTGACTCAGAATGCCTGATTCCAAAAAG